>CALSCP010000837.1:74972-86564 GCA_943704425.1 Ministeria vibrans ATCC 50519 | reverse complement strand
AGAATCAAAGTTTAAAGATATTTAGCAGATCGAGCGTAAAAACTTTGACCATCGCCTGCAAAACTGTTGGACTTTCAGCTTACACACTCCACCGGAATACATTATTGGCACTTTACCGGCCCTCTTCTTGAAAGGGTTAGCGAATTTACGGCCCTCATTATGTTTTTAGTGTCTAGCTAGAGATAAAGCTGATAAAGTTTAAGATCTTACTGATCTATTCACTTCTCTGAGTTCTCAGTCGTTTCTCTTATCCTTTCTACTGACTGGTGCGATTTGGAATACATTCTTACCGCAGCCGACTCTTGTTTTGCTGGAAGTTTTGCATCCTTGTGTGAAAACCAGTGTCTTGGCACTTCTCTTGTCATGAAACTACCGACCTTTGTGCTGCTGCTGCTGCTGTTGTGCCTCTCGCTCCACGCCGCCACGCCGCTGGGCCTCACCCTGCCCAACGACACGTCGGCGGCCCTGAGACCCGCGCGTGAGCAGCTGGAACGGCGTGAGAGCGAATGCCGCATATGCGAACCGTGCGCCGCATCTGTCTCTCCGCCGCCACCCTCGTCTGAGTCCTTCACCGCCCTTTCCGACGACGCCTTTGCCACCAGCGGCGCGCCCCACGTGTGTGTGTGCGTGCGGACGAGCGAACGGGACGCCAAGAGCAAAGCACTGACGACCGTCCTGCAATCGTTACTGGCACAGGAACTGCGCTCCCTTGACGTCTTCCTTGTCGACATCGAGGCGGATCAGAGCCGCACGGCCGCCCGCCGATCGTTGCTCTACGACACCATTGCCCAGTTGAGGGACCAGCGTATCCATGTGGCGCGCGACACGCGCCTGCCGGCCGACAAGGACATGAGCGACGCGACGGAACGCTTCCTTGCGCGCATGACGACCCTCGTCAAGGACGATCCAGCTCACTGCACACATTTTCTCGTCACCGACAGCAACGACTACTACTTCCCTGCCTTCCTCGCCAAGCAACAAGCCTACCTGCGCAACCCCAATGCCTTTGTCGTGTCGGGCACCGACTTTGTGGGTCAGGCGGGCCAGCCTCTCCTCGACGGCAGCGCGACCACGCACCGCACGGCCCTTATTCCCCTCCAATATAGCGAAGCGCACTTTGACCTTGGTGCGTGTGTTCTGGCGCGCGACGTCTTTGCCCAGCTTTCCTTCACCGCTGCGCGCGACCCCTCCAACCTACCGCACTCTCACTGGCTCTTCATGAAGAGCGTCCTTGCCCGCTTCACCCCCGCTCGCACCGTCACTGTATCTCTTCCCCTCTTCTTTAGCAACCGTTAAACCACCATTATATTTTTATATTATATTGTGTTTATTAAGGCGCCAGTCCTTCTCCTTGGTGATTCTCTCTCTCTCTCTATCACTTTGTTTCTTTCTCCCTCCTCTCTATCACTTTGTTTTCTCTCTCTCTATCACTTTGTTTTCTCTCTCTCTATCACTTTGTTTCTCTCTCTCTATCACTTTGTTTTTCTCTCTCTCTCTCTCTCTCTCTCTCTCTCTCTCTCTCTCTCTCTCTCTCTCTCTCTCTCTCTCTCTCTCTCTCTCTCTCTCTCTCTCTCTCTCTCTCTCGCTCTCTTTTATTAGTTGCGATGGGTTTTTGTTCAGCAAAAGCAACGGAACATCCTGAGGAATTTAAGACGCGTTGTCGCTGTCGGGTCATCTTTGACGCGCACTGTTCCTCCTGCCACGGCCGTCACATAGTGCCGACTTTGTTCCGATCTGTGTCTAACAAATTAATATAATTAATTTGTCTCTCTCTCTCTTTCTCTCTTTGTGTTACTGTGTAATGAGACGCTGGCCCAACAGCTCAAAGGCGCGCTCGACATTGAGAGAGCTGCGCGCACTTGTTTCGATGAAATCGATACCATTTGCGCGCGCAAACTCAAGTCCATCTTCTGCCGACACAACCTTCTTGCTTGTCATGTCCGCCTTGTTGCCCACCAACAGAACCTGCACGTCCTCGGGTGCGTACCGCTCGATTTGCTTCAGCCATGTCGGCACATTCTTGAATGAGTCCTGAAATATTATTAGTTTAGTTTCTCTCCACAATCGCCACAGCAGCGCGGTGCTCTATTACCATGTCTGTGGTATCGTAGACAACAATTATGCCTTGTACGCCTCTGTAGAAGCTTGTTGTGATGCTTCGGAAGCGCTCTTGTCCCGCAGTGTCCCACTAAAGAGTTATTGTGTTGTTGTTGTTGTTAGTGCGATGTTTGGTGGTGTCTTTCCAAAAATGACATAGTTTGCTGTACCACTTGGAATTTGACGTTTTCGCCATCGATAACTGTTTGGTGGATTTTCTGCAATGACAATATTAAAAAAACAATAATAATGATCATTATTCGAAAAATGCGCAAAAAAAATATAGAGATTCTGCAATTGCTTACGAAATCAACACCAATGGTGGTAGTAAAGCAATCAACGTAGGAGTTGTCCTAGGACAAAGACATCCGTGGTTAGCAGGAGCAGAAAACACAAAGTCACATGATACGAATTGTATTGTATGAAATCATCTCCAAATCATCCACAAGTGACACGAAACAGTGAGACAACAAAAACGACAAAGATGATCTTACGACATATCGCGTCGCCAACGACGACTTGCCAACGCCAGAGTCTCCAATGGTGAGAATGCGGAACAGGTAGTGGCTATTGATCAAGTGTCACACAGCGAGTGAGTGTTTCAATAAAGTATCAATCGAGTACAATAAACGAAAAAAACTTCCACGCCATTTTTATCGACCAAAAGTCGATCGAAAATGGAACTCATTCTCGCATTTAGCGATATAGGGTGCAACTAGTGCTACATTCTATTGTAGTTAGAGGTAGCAGTAGTACCTTGTGGGGTCGACGTTCGTTTCGATCATGGTTGAATAAAGTGAGAAAGAGTGAGAAAAATATGAAAATATTTATTTGAATTTTCGCATTAATAAAAAAGAGAAGCAAGTTATCAGCGCAAATGCTTAAGAATGTTAAGATTGACTGTACGTAGCAAGCGACCTTTAGATTAGACAGTTATAAGAGAATCCCGCATGTTATTCGACCCACATTACGAAGAATCATTTAAGAAGAGGAAGAAAAAGAAGAAGAATAACAATCATTCATATAATTTATTATGTCGAAGAGAAGAATACAACCCCGTATTACTCAGAATTGACCTGTACAATACGTAAACACAAAACACCCTTATATATTCTCTATCCGAGGCTAGTGTCGTATGTACAGTGGACGGAAACACTAATTAATAGAAAATAAATTGAGAATCGAGAGCTGTACTCAGTGACAAATATAATTGCTTGCAGAGGGTTTCATTCGGTTGCGATACGTCATGCAATGAATCGTATGTTGTGTTGTGTTTGTATTATTATTATTCTATAAGAAGTTCAAGCAAACGAGCTGTTGTTTCCTCGCGCCATCAGTTCGTTGATCCGAGCACACAGGCGATTTGCGTTGTAGTACCTTCAAAACAAAAACAAAACACAAACGTTATAATTATTTTTGTCAAAACTATTATTATATAACAATCATTGATAACTTAGATTATGATTTCGTACTCTGCATATTCCTTCAGCGTAAGCATATTGTCTGCGTCGAGTGCTGCAACCAGTTCTGCCTCACACAGCTGCTTCAACTCGGAAATAAGGAAAAAATCCGCAGCGGCCAACAAGTCACAAACCTATACAACACGAATAATTAATTAGCATGTTGAATAAAAAATATTATACTTACCTGATCGGAAGGCGGATCAAAAGTGTTCGCGTAGACGTAGGCAAGAACAAGCGGAAGACAGTGTGCGGGAAAGGGTGCATTGTCGAGGGAAAACACATAGCGACCGGTTTCGGGCGACGGCACCGGCTGGAGTGGGCCGTGCAGCAGCGTTCGGAAGTACGGACAGCGCACCGCAAGCTGCAAACAACAACAACAACAACAACAACAACAACAACAACAAATAATAATATATAATCACAGTATTAGTGGAGTAATTGCAAGGAAGCACAATGAATTGTACAATGTAGGAGTGTGCGCTGTAGCACTGGTTGTCAATGACAATGTCTGAGTCGGAGTGCCATCCACACTCGAGAAGCACACTGAGATCACGGGAGAATGTTGATAGTGTCATGTCATGCCCGTTTCCGCCATTCTAATGCGTTACAAAGCTCAGAGTCATTTGTTGTTTTTCGTCTCTGTACCAATTGTGCTGCCTTTCGCGCGAGTGCCTCGAGTCGGTCCATCCGCCAATTGTGCGCCAGTTCCGCCAATTCCCGCGCAAAAAACGCTGCAAGTCGCACTCGGTCCGAATACAGATACGAACACAGTCCCATAAACACCTACCACCCGAATAATTGACAAACAAAAAAAAGAAATTGTTATTACATTCTTTTTTTGTGTGTTTGTATGTGTTGTTTTTGGGTCTCGTACGACAAAACGTGCTGTTTTACGGCTAATTGGAATTCGCGTTTCCTCAGCAGGATTGTTGCGACTGAATCGCTCTGTAAATGCAACCATTGCCGAAAGCACTGCACTTCTCGCTCGCACTATACTCCGATGAACCCGAATGTCCTTTCCCTCTAAATCAGAGTATTAATAATAACAAGAATTATAATAATATTATTATTATTCTATTTTTTCGCTTATAGTAATAATAATTATTATTATTATTATTATTATTATTCTTATTAGTACCAACCACAAAAACGACCGTTTCGTTTGCAATCGCTTTTGCTTTCCCAAAGAGCGCAGCAAAATCGAACGCAAACGACGCATTCCCATCGTCCACAAGTGCAACTGAGTGCTGTGCTCCCGCTCCAATCATCGTCACACGCTCTCCCTACATACCGAAGGAAAAAGAAACACAATCATGTCGCAAATTCGTCGAAATACCTTTGTGTACTCTTACCTGCAAAGACTCTATGAGAGTGGGTCTGACCCTGTGCTTGCGATCCCCGACACCCAATGCACCCGCACTACCCCATCCAAACGAGTACACTTCACCCGAGTCGGTCAGTGCTAGAGTGTGCAGATGCCCACACGAGATTTGCCGCACTAAAAATTAATACAAAAATGAAATTAATAATATCATTAATGATAATAAATAAACTAATATAAACCTGCGTGAGTAAGGTCCAGTTGCATTGGTAAAAGTTTGTTGTATCCTCCCCGCGCACCTCCACCCTCTCCATCAAGATCACCCGTCGCCAACTAAGAAATATATAAAAATAATAATTATTATTATTATAATATTATACAGAAGGACTCATAATATTGTGATACTTTTGTGATCTTATGACACAACGTACCTGACCATATTCACCATGCCCAAAGACAAACACAGTACCGTCCATGGCCACACACGCAATGTGGTGCGCGCCCGCAGACAGCCCCACAACGACTGTCGCGCCCAGCGCACGCACTCGCAAGGGGCGCAGCTGGTCGTGCCCATCACTACAGCAACGGTACTCTTTACACATCGATTTGTACGAGTTGCTTCTTCTTACCCATGGCCCAACCCAAAGACGCCACAGCCCCATGTGTACACCTGAACAATCCAAACCGCATTAGTACGATGCGCCACAAGTGAGTGGCGCACTGACCTGTCCGCCCTCTGAGAGTGCTGCGCTCATCTGGTTCCCACACGCAACATGTGAAAAGCGCACGTCGGACGTCACAGGCACTGGCACATTGTCCATGAACCGAGTCCCATTTCCCAGTTGGCCCTTGTCATTGAAGCCCCAGCTCCACAGTCGTCTAAATAAATCACATGAATTCCTCAAGGTCAAGTCTGCACTTTTCGTTCCTTTACCCTTGTGAGTCAACTGCAAGGCTAAAAGAGTAGCCAGCAGCCGCATCAACAATCTTGGGCTCTTCGCCGCGCACAGCAAACTCAACGGGCGTCGGAGTGCGCAGAAGTTGGCGGGTGAACGCACCGACAACATTGGCTGCCTGTGCGTGTGCCAGACCATTGTCGACGGCCTCGACGCGATCCGTCGCATTTGCATAGTACTTAAAGTGGCTTGCATCCACCATACGCATGAGCTATGTTGATGCATGCGAGAGAAAGCGGTTAGAGAGGTGCGACGCGGTTGGTGCACAGTCTCACCTCGGCCGACCGCTCCTCCTGATTGGGGTTGATGCCGAAGTAGGCAGGCGTGCTGTCGTGGACCCGCTGGTGCGAGATGCCCCACTGGAAGAGGCGGCCCGTGTCTACACCGTCGCAGTGAGAGAGACAGACAGAGAGAGATAGAGTGTGACTCGTTATATTTTTTGATGAGTTGTGATGTCTCATCAATAGTCATCACACATGAGTCAGCGTCTCTCTTCGCCCGCCATTCCCACAACACACACACACACACACACCACCCCCTGTGTTCATCCGTACCGGCCACTGCAAGGGTGTGCGACCCAGAGCAGGACACACGCACAATGCGAACATGCGCCAGAGCCGACACCAGCACCGGCACATACGCCGCATCGCCTGCCTCGGGAACGCCGCACTGCCCTTCGCGGTTGCGCCCAAAGCAGATCACGTTGCCCAAGTGATCCAGACAGCACGTGTGGCGCTCGCCGCAGGCCACCTGCAGTGCGTTTGCGGTTTGTTTACGTTCATCGACCAAACGAGTGTGAACTCAGATCACCTGAACCAAATGTCGACCACGCAGTGCATCGCTGTCGATGGCACGAGGAATCTCTCGGTTGATACGGTCCGTGGCGCCAGTGGCGCCGTGGCGACTTGAGCCCCACGAGAAAAGAGACATGAGAGTAAAAAAATGAATTATTTTGATGATTGATGATTGCAATTCAATGATAAGAAACAAGTCATCCTCAAGGTGCTGTTGGTGCAGCGCCATACGTGTACAATCGGTTTAATGCCGATCAGTGTGTGTAGTGCAACAGTGTGTGTCTATTTATTGCAATAAATCACCTCTTGTGATTAGAGACTAGAGTTATATTGTTGATTGATGAGTCGCAAACGACCGCACGCAGGCGAGGGTCCTGGCGCCAGGGCAGCTGACGTTGAGTCTCCTGTGTGCTTGGACGAGGCGCATGGGCGGATGACGTGCCGCTGGGCAGTGAGTTCGACCAATGCGATTGCGCGACAATACCACCACGACGAATTCGGAGTGGCCGGCGCTGACGAAACGCGGCTCTTTGAAGCCCTCTGCCTGTGCAGCCAGCAGGCGGGACTTAGCTGGCGCACCATACTGAACAAGCGCGAGGCGTATCGGCGCTCCATGTCGACGCTAGAGCCGACCAAGTGTGCGGCGCTGGCTGACTCCCACATTGACGCACTCGTTGCGTCCACCGAAGACGTTCTCAAGCACCGCGGGAAGCTGCTGGCCATTCGAAACAATGCAAAGATCTTCCTTTCCATCACAGACGAGTTTGGCTCCTTCCAGAAGGTAATGGGGAGAGAGAAAGGAGCGAGAAAGATACAAGTCTGACCCTCCAAGATGTAGTTTATCGACACGCACTTGGGTCCCGAGCCTATTCCTCCACGCCACACGCTCGCCGAGTCGTCGTCACCCCGCACGCGATGTTCCCAGAGCGATGCACTTGCTGCGGCAATGAAGACACGCAAGTTTGCCTTCCTCGGACCAGTCACAGTCTACGCGTACCTTCAAACGGTGGGAATTGTCAATGACCACCACAAAGGATGCTTTCGCGCCCAACCCGAACCGGGCGACGACCAAGAGAGGCAGAGCGGCAGAAAACGATCTAGAAGAAAGTAAGGGAGTGTAAGTGTATGTAAGTGTACAGTTGGTGAGGAATTAGTTTCGTATACAAAAATTCGACATGTTCGTTTCAGTCTACGTTTGAATAATTATACGGGATTTGTGTATAATAAACGATGAGAAATGGTTTATAGTTTCGTATACAATTATAATATGTTCGTTTCAGTCAGCGTTTCTTTCGCCCGAAGAGCCCCTTTTTGCGCCCAGCACTCCTTGCTTCTTTCAGGATGCGCTTGAGCTCCGGATCCAGCGGCTCCTACACAACGAAAAAAGACCATGACTTTGAGACAGAAAGAAAGAGGAGAATAGTATAATTATATAACCTTGAGAATAGTGAGCACTTGAACGGCTCTCTCTTTTTGCGCGAGACTCCCTTGCTCAATCAGCCCCACCAAAGCATCCACACCTCCTTAAAAAAACACGCACATATTTATAATAAATATATGTGAGTGTTTGGTGTACCCTCGTCTTTGATGGATTTTGCCGCGTCGTCGTTATTGAGGGCGAGTGCACCAAGTGTCGCACACGCACGGTCGGCCACAGCCATAGTTCCCAGCGCAATCTGCGACTGTCCTCCTCCGTCGCTCTCCGTGCCATTGGTCGATGAGATGCCCGACGACGACGCACCGTCCTACAGATGAATAAATGTTAAGTTGATGGGTTAACGTACAACTATTAATGTTCCGTGCCCATGAAATGTTACAAATTAAACCCTGGCACACGCGTGTACACGCGCACTTGTACTTACCGTCTCATCGCGTAATGCAAACCCAGTCAAGTAGGCGCGAATGAGAGCAATGAGTCCCCTGACAGCCCCTAGCTCAAGCATGCGGGCCTTGCTCACCACATCCCGCGCATGGTTTGCCAACCCACACACGGCAATGTCCCGCGCATGCTGACTCGCACGTGCATCCAAAAGAATTCCCACCAGTGTCTACACACGCGCGCACACACGCGCGTCACTTTCTCATGATCAAACACACACACTGCGTCTTGCATACCTCAACGGTGCCTGCCTTGAGCATTGCTTGCTGCTGCGTCGCTCCGCCGTAGCTCAGACTGGCCACAATAGACGTCGCTCGGTCGCGAGCACACGGAGTGCCCTTCTCAATCAGTGTCATCAGTGTGCCCATTCCCTTCAGGTCCAGCAGCCTCTTGGTCACTTCGTTTGCCTAATTATAAAACAACCGCAAGCACAAGTAAGAAACTAGGAAGCGCATGTACATGTACAGCTAGATTATAAAAGTCGATGAGAACGTGTCTACCTTCTCTGCACTGTTGGTGATGATATTGCTGAGGGCTGCCAGACATTCTTCGACGCCCCGCGCAATGCGCATCCGCTGCATACCCACCACTAGCGCAGTCACTGCATCTCCCCGCATTAGCGCACTGTAGTTGGCCACCGAGATCGACAAGTTCGCAATCGCCCCTAATATTTACAACAAAATAAAATCTGATTCAAGTTGAAGGCACGAGACTTTAATGCGTTACCTGCGGCTCTCGCTGCGGCTGCTGCGGGGCCTTCGCGCAGTACCTGCAGCAAGTACACCTCTGCTTTTGCCTGTACACACACACACACACACACACACACACACATATGTTTCATATGAACGCCATGGTATAATTTGTCATTCGTACTGAGATGAGTTGTCGGTCGTGTTTGTCCTCCATAGTCAGATTCCACAAAATCTACAGCACACGCAAAAAAAGAACCGTTAATGTACCAAGCCATCACGTCGTGGTCTTGTTCTCCTACTATGCCGTGTGTACCTCTGCGACTGACGCTTGGGTGTCCGCCACCCCCATTTTCATCACCGCTAACAATGGTCTGATTCCTACGTCACCGTAATTAACACGCACATAAATCCACAATTCTCCATTCAAAATAAGAGACAGACAGAGAAAGGACACAGCGACAAGTTATGATAAAATAAAACTCGTAAGCATCTACCTTGAACAAGTGCCGACTTGGACGACTCTATGGGACTCACACTGAGTGCGATGAGGACTCGTCCTGCGCTGCGCTTCGCTGCCGAACTTCCTGTGCGCAACACGTTCACTACGGGTGTTACACCACCACAGGCAGTGAGCTGAGCATGTGTGTCGCGTCGTGACGACAGCTTAGCCAGAGCGAGCACCGCAGCGTCGACGACGCCGCGCTTCTGATGTCGCGTCAAGTCCACCATGGCTGCCACAGCACCAGCCCGCCCCAGCGCCTCAATGTTGGCTGCCGTATCAGCCAATTGACTCACCGCAATAGCAGCCTATTATAGAGGACGTGTGCACGCGCGTGTGTGTGAGAGAGTGTGTGTGTGAGTTTGCGACGTCAATCAATGATGCGAAATAGTTTGTGTCTCAAAATCGGTTCACCTTCTCGAGTCCGGCATCCGACGCCTCAGACGACTTTGCAAGGATCACCGTCACCTCATTGGCACCCTGGCTACACAACTCCTCGTCGTTGTACTCCTGGCGTGCCTCGCTCTCCTTCTGTGCGTCTCGCGCAGACACCAAGTCACTTTACATCAATGTCAAGAAAAAAACAATGGTAAAAATAGAGCACACACTTTCCTGATAATATTATCATATTCACTCGTACGGATTGGGAATGGCAGCAAGGGCGCCAATAGTCATGACAGCCGACTCTTTTGTTTCAGCAGCGCCATAGCGTGCCTGAACCAAACGCAAAGACACAGCGAGACACGTCAGAAAGCATTGCCACAAAATATTATTTCAAACAAGAAAAAAAAGCGAAAAAGAATCAAAATGACTTCGCATACCAACCAAATGATCACGGCAACGCCGTCAAGTTGGCTGACGGAAACCTTGGCGCAGAAGCTGCGCAGGACGAGGCGGCCAAGAGCAATGCAGGCGTCAATCTTTGTCTTTGCGGTTGCGCCGTCGCGCAGATCAAGCAACAGTTGCGGGATGTCCTCAATCCGATGGTTTGTCTCCTCCTCGAGGATCGACAGTGACAGAGGCACTTTGTCGCCGGCCGCACCGTTGCCAGGGCGACGCCCGCCGGGTTTGGTCCACACAGAGCGGCGCGTCCTCGCATTGAACCAGTACCGCTCGCCCGTCGGCGTCTGTGCCTCGCGCCAGCTGTCATCGTCGTCGTCGTCGTCGTCGCTAGTAGCGCCGCCGTTGCCGTGCGACGGAGTTTGTTGTGCGTCTGTCGTCTTGCTGGCCCCGTCGACGCCTCCGTCGCTACCGCCAGCGCCCTCCACCCCCGTGGGTGCCGCGTCGCTCATGTTAACTCGTTGTAGCGGGGATAAGACGCGGAGAAGCCGTGGGGAAGGCGTTGGGAGGTATATAATTATGAGTATTGTAAGTTGAGAATAAACTTGAGATTTGTTTCTGATACTCTGAAATTAATTATGAACATAAATAATTATCATTTTCATCACTTCGCTCTTCACTATTCAGTATTCAGTAATTTCTGCTGAACCCCCTCCTCACCCCGTGTATTTACTGCACTAGCACCTCTTTACACTTCAATTCCCTTTTCCCTTCTCATTTCCTGTGAGAGTGTTTAGCGTTTGCAACTTTTCTTCTCTCTCGTCTCTCCTGCACCATAGCCACGATGGAATGCGAAGGTGCGTCCCCGATGGGCACGATACTCTTCATATATCTCACATTCTTTGGAATATTCCCTGGCAGATGTTCGGAGTGGACGTGACGAGGACACACTTCGTCGTTTGGACCTGTCCGCGCGACAATTGACAATCTTCCCGAACGACGTCTGCTTATTGACGACTCTGGTCTGGCTTGATGTTTCGGAGAATCAACTCACCACCCTCCCTGAGTCATTCGGACAACTGACGGCACTCACAACACTCAACCTCAGCGA
>CALSCP010000837.1:42064-63856 GCA_943704425.1 Ministeria vibrans ATCC 50519 | reverse complement strand
GGTGGCAACCATGCCATTACGCCCATCACGTCGTCGGTGACCTTTGACGACACGCATCCCTGGTACATTGAGCAGGCACTGTCGTTCCGTGCCACGCAAAGTGTCGACGCGCGCGACTCCTTCCTGTTCACACTTACCATTACGGCGTCCGACGACTACAACTACGTCGTGGGCACAAGCGAAACAGTCACCATTGACTTTTGGCTTGGCCACGGTCTGCAGGCGTCCTTCTTCGACAACAAGGACCTCTCGGGCAGCGCCGGCATTGTCACCGTCGAGCCCAACGTCGACCGCGACATTGGCACCGGCTCCATCTACGGCTACGTCGATGGCTTCTCCATCAGCTACTCGGGCTCCATTCAGGTGCCCACCTCGGGCTACTACACCTTCACTGCCGGCTCCGACGACGGCTCGCGCGTCTACATCAACGGCGTTCTCGTCATCGACAACTGGGGCGAGCACTCGTACTCCGAGGCGACCTCCGCCAGCATCCATCTTGTCGCCGGTGTCAAGGTTGCCATCGTCTTTGAGTACTACGACGAGGCCCAGCACGCCGCATGGAAGCTTTTCTGGACCGGCCCCGGCATCACCGGCTCCAACGTCGTCGTGCCCGTCGACTACCTCTACTCCGACGTGACGCCTGGCATCCTCGTGTCGCCCGGTCAGCTCGACATCCCGGCCAACCAGCCTCGTGGTTGCTTCAACGTGCGCCTCGCCACCCAGCCCGCCGGGTCAGTCACCGTCAGTCTCGCCAACGGCGGCTCCGCCTACGTCTACCTTACTCACTGCAACCTGGACTTTGACGCCTCCAACTGGGACATTCCCCAGGAGGTTTGTGCCGTGCACCGCGCCGCCTACCACGTCGGCGCCTCGTCGTTTGTCATCACCGCCTCCGTCTTGAGCGCCGACAACGCCCCGTACGTCTCGGGCATTGCCAACCGTCTCGTCTCGGTCAACGTTGTCTCCGCCTACCCCTTCCAGTGCCGCTCGTGGGGTGACCCGCACTACTCCTCCTTCGACGTCACCAACTATGCCTACATGGGCGCCGGCGATCATTACCTCGTTCGCTCGCCCGATAGCTTCTTCGTCGTCCAGGCGCGCATGGATCGCTGCGGCTCTCTCTACGCCTCGTGCAACATTGGTGTCGCCGTCAAGTACGGTCCCTCGGTTATCTCCGTCTCCCTTCACAACTCCTACCCCGTCGTCTATGTGCACGGCAACTACCTGGCCAGCAACATTGTGATTCGCTCCGTGTCGAGCATCGAGACGCAAATTGAACTCCCCGACGGCTCCTACGTCAACGTCATGTCGCACCAGTGGTCCGGTGGCTGGTACCTCAACATTATGGTTGAGGTGTCGGGCGCCTTCGCCAACTGTGTTTACGGTCTTTGTGGTGTGCCCAATGGTAACTCGGGTGACGACCTCACCAAGCCCGATGGAACGCTCGCCACCAACGCTGTTGCCTTTGGCAGCTCATGGCTCGCGCCCCACTCCGAGTCGCTCTTTTACTACCCCACCGCCACCGTGCCTACTCTCAGCCTGCCCTGCGGTCAGTCGGTCTCGCACCAGTACTACACGCCACCCGAGGCGTACGGTCTCCACCCCTGCGCAGGCTCGTCGACTCCCTACACGGGCGTCGTCACCAACGTCTGGCATCAGATTTGCGCCACCACAAACTACTGCAACCCGCCCACAACACCCTACACGTTCACCCCTGTGCCCCCAAACTACACGCCCACCTGGCCTAACAACCACGTGCAGACGACCGCCACCGCCACTTGCTCCTCCTACTTCCTTACGGGTCCCTTTGCCCAGGCATGCATTGGCATTGGCTTCGACACCCAAATGTTCTACCACTCGTGCATCTACGACGCTCAGGTGTGCGGCTGCCAGACGTACGCTCAGCAGACGCTCGTCGCCTTCTACTCCGCCTGCAACCACTACGCTCACACTCACTCGGTCACCTACCCGCCCATGCTTCACTGCCCTCACTTTTGCTCGGGACACGGCTCTTGCTCGGGCGCCGGCGTGTGCTCGTGCGACTCTGGCTGGGGCGGCTACGATTGCTCCAACTACATTGGTGGTCACCCGACGGCAAACTCGGTGGTGCCCGGCTACGGCTCGGACATTTACGAGGATGGCGTTGTTCTCGTTCTCGGCGCCAACTACTACGCGTCCAACACGTACACGTGCCACTTCAACGGTCTCCAGGTCCAGGCGCTCTACGTGTCCTACTGGCAGATTGCCTGCAAGGTGCCCGCCGCCCTCGCCTTTGGCCAAGTGTCGCTCATCATCCAGCATGGCTCCTCCGTCGTCGCCTCCTTCCCCAACTACTTCCGTTTCATCGGCTGTGGCGATGGCATCCTCACCCCGTCGCTCGGCGAGGCCTGCGACGAGGGCTCTTCCGCCAGCATTGAGTGTACCGCCACGTGCCAGTGCTCACCGGGCTTCACCGGTGCCCGTTGTCTCACCAACATTAACGATTGCCCACCTATCAACCCCTGCCAGAACGGTGGCACCTGCGTTGACGGTGTCGGTACCTTCACGTGCCAGTGCGTCCCTGGCTTCACCGGCCAGAACTGCGAGGAGAACATTAACAACTGCGACCCCAACCCGTGCAACGCCGTCGGCTCACTCAACTGCATCGATCAGGTGAACACCTACTCGTGCGCTTGTGCTCCGGGCTGGACCGGCCGCGACTGCGAGGTCGAAATCAACGAGTGTGCCTCCTACCCTTGTTCGTTTGCCGGCACCGCAAACTGCCAGAACCTGATTGATCGCTTTGTCTGCAGCTGCAACCCTGGTTTCACTGGTCTCTACTGCGAGGAAAACATCAACGACTGCCAGCCCTTCCCCTGCTTTGCGTCGGGCACCGCTCAGTGCATCGACGGCGTCACGTCGTACGTGTGTGCGTGCAAGCCAGGCTGGACCGGCGTCCTCTGCGAGGAAAACATCAACGAGTGCTACCCCAGCCCCTGCGACCAGTACGGCACACTCCAGTGCCTCGACGGCGTCAACTCGTTTGTCTGCGACTGCAAGCCCGGCTACACCGGTGTTCTGTGCAGCACCAACAAGAACGAGTGTGCCTCAAACCCGTGCCAGAACAACGCTTACTGCCAGGACCTTGTTAACGGCTACCTCTGCTTCTGCCCCAACGGCTTCACCGGCGCCCAGTGCCAGACCAACATCAACGAGTGCGCCTCCAACCCGTGCGATGCTGTTGGAACCAAGCCCAATGGCTGCGACGACCACGTCAACGGCTACACTTGCGACTGCCGCGATGGCTACACCGGCCGTCACTGCGACAACAACGTCAACGAGTGCGACTCGTACCCCTGCCACTACGGTGCCACTTGCGTCGACTCGATCGATTCGTACGTCTGCGAGTGCTTCCCGGGCTTTACCGGCGTTCACTGCGAGACCAACGTCAACGAGTGCGCCTCCAACCCGTGCCAGAATGGCGCCTACTGTCACGACCTCATCAACGGCTACGTGTGCAACTGTGTCGCCGGCTACACCGGCGAGCACTGCCAGACCGACATCAACGAGTGTGTCTCGTCGCCCTGCAAGTTTGAGGGCACATGCAACGACCACGTCAACGGCTACTCGTGCACCTGCCGTGCCGGTTTCACCGGTATCCACTGCGAGACGAACGTGAACGAGTGCGCCTCGGCACCCTGCCGCAACTACGGTACTTGCCGCGACCTTATCGATGGCTTTGAATGCGACTGCCCCGCCGGCTTCACCGGCACCTACTGCGGCGTCAACATCAACGAGTGCGACCCCACCGCCTGCTCTAACCCGGGCACCCTCCAGTGCCTCGACGGCATCAACTCGCACGTGTGCGACTGCAAGCCTGGCTACACTGGCATCCGCTGTGAATTCAACATCAACGACTGCTACCCCGACCCTTGCTTCCGTCCTGGCACCGCTGGCTGCCACGACGGCATTGCCTCGTACGTTTGCGAGTGCCAGTCCGGCCACACCGGCGTACACTGCGAGACCAACATCAACGAGTGCGCCTCGGTGCCCTGCCACCACTACGGCACGTGTGTTGACCTTGTCAACGGCTACGAGTGCACCTGCCCGCCGGGCTACACCGGTGTTCACTGCGAGACCGACGTCAACGACTGCGATCCGTCGCCTTGCGCCCTGTACGGTACCACCGCTTGCGTCGATCTTGTCAACGACTTCCGCTGCGACTGCGACTCGGGCTTCACCGGACGTCTCTGTGAGACCAACGTCAACGAGTGTGGCTCCAACCCGTGCCATCACTACGGTGCAATCCGCTGCGACGACGCCGTCGACGGCTACACGTGCGCCTGCCGTCCCGGCTACGTCGGTACTCACTGCGAGATTAACACGAACGAGTGCGCCTCGAGCCCCTGTCACAACGGCGGCTCCTGCCTCGACGGTATCAACTCCTACCTGTGCGTCTGCGTGCCCGGCTACGAGGGCTCCAACTGCGAGACCAACACAAACGAGTGCGCCGCCTACCCGTGCGACAACGCTGGCACCTGCCACGACGGCATCGACTCGTACACGTGCACTTGCCTGCCCGGCTACACGGGTGTGACCTGCCAGACCAACATCAACGAGTGCGCCTCCAACCCGTGCGAGGTGGGTGCCCCCTGCTACGACTTGGTCAACGGCTACTCGTGCAACTGCCCGCCCGGCTTTGTTGGTTTCAACTGCGAGACCAACGTCAACGAGTGCGCCTCCAACCCTTGCCTCAACAATGGCATTTGCATCGATGGCATTGACTCGCTCACCTGCAACTGCCCGCCCGGCTTCCGCGGTCCCTTCTGCCAGACCAACATTGACGAGTGCTACCCCAACCCGTGCAACTACTTTGGCACTCACACTTGCCTCGACGGCATCAACTCCTACTCGTGCGTCTGCTTGCCTGGCTTCACCGGCACCCTCTGCGACATCAACATCAACGAGTGCCACTCGCTGCCCTGCAACTACCACGGCACCTCGGGTTGCGTCGACGGCGTCAACCACTACTCGTGCACGTGCAAGCCCGGCTGGACAGGCGTCCAGTGCGAGACCAACATCAACGAGTGTGACCCTACCCCGTGCAACATCATTGGCACGTACGGCTGCGATGACGGCATTGACAGCTTTGTGTGCAACTGCAAGACAGGCTGGACCGGCATTCACTGCGAGTACAACACCAACGAGTGTATGTCCAACCCGTGCTCGGGCCACGGCGCCTACCGCTGCATCGACGGCATTGCCTCGTACATTTGCGACTGCAAACCGGGCTTCACCGGCACCCATTGCGAGGAGAACATCAACGAGTGTGCTTCGGCCCCGTGCGTGAACGGCGCCACCTGCGTTGACGCTGTCAACGGCTACACCTGCACCTGTATCACCGGCTTTGTCGGCTCTCACTGTGAGGTGAACGTCAACGAGTGTCGCTTCGAGCCCTGCCGCAACGGTGGCACCTGCAACGACGGTATCAACTCGTTCACTTGCGACTGTCTGCCCGGCTTCAGCGGCGTCCTCTGCCAAACGGACATTGAGGAGTGCGCCTCAAACCCGTGCCAGAACAATGGTTTCTGCGTCGACCGCGTCAACGGCTATGAGTGCGTCTGCCAGATCGGCTTCACCGGCGTTCTCTGCCAGACCAACATCAACGAGTGCGTCTCGCAGCCTTGCTCCAACGGTGCCACTTGCGAGGACCTCATCAACCGCTACCGCTGCCACTGTGCCTACGGCTTTGCCGGTACCCAGTGCGAGATCAACGTCAACGAGTGTGCCGGCGCACCCTGCCTTAACGGCGCCTCGTGCGTCGACCTCGTCGCCAGCTACCGCTGTGACTGTGCTCCAGGCTTCAACGGCATCCACTGCGAGCACAACATCAACGAGTGCGCCTCGAACCCGTGCGCAAGCGGCGCGACCTGCCACGACCTAGACAACGGCTACATCTGCCAGTGCCCACCTGGCTTCACCGGTGTTCACTGCGAGACCAATGTCAACGAGTGCGCCTCCAACCCGTGTGTCTCGACCGGCTCGACCTACTGCGAGGACCTTAGCAACGGCTTCTTGTGCCACTGCAAAGCCGGCTATACCGGCACTCTCTGCCAGACGGACATCAACGAGTGCGACCCGCGCCCTTGCCAGAACGGTGGCACTTGCACCGACGGTATCAACTCGTTTGTTTGCACTTGCAACCCCGGCTACGAGGGTGGCGTCTGCGAGATCAACACCAACGAGTGCGCGTCGGCCGCGTGCCACGCTCCCGGCACCGACCACTGCGTCGACAACATTGCCTCGTACGTGTGCATCTGCAAACTTGGCTGGACCGGCCCGTACTGCCACGTGAACATCAACGAGTGTGCCTCGGTCCCCTGCAACCAGGTGGGCGGCTCTTGCACCGACCTTATCGATGGCTACCGCTGCGATTGCAACGCTGGCTGGACCGGTCTTCTGTGCGAGCAGAACATCAACGAGTGCGAGTCGTCGCCGTGCGCCGCCGGCGGTCTCTGCATCGACCGTGTCAACGGCTTCACCTGTGACTGTGCTCCGGGCTTCTCGGGCGCACGCTGCGAGATTCAGATCAACGAGTGCTTCTCGTCGCCTTGCAACCAGTACGGTACGCGCCAGTGCCAGGACTACGTCAACGGCTACAGCTGTGACTGCCTTCAGGGCTGGACCGGTACCCACTGCGAGACCAACATTGACGATTGCAACCCATCGCCTTGCTCGCCCGCCGGCACCGCCAACTGCTTTGACGGCATCAATTCGGCCTTCTGCCAGTGCCTGCCCGGCTTCACCGGCGGCCACTGCGAGACCAACATTGACGATTGCGCACACAACCCGTGCGACAACACTGGCAGCGTGATTTGCGTCGATGGCATTGCCTCGTACGAGTGCGTGTGCAAGTCGGGCTTCCAGAGCCAAGACTGCAGCGTCAACATCAACGAGTGCTCCTCGTTGCCCTGCCGCAACGGCGGTACCTGCAACGACTACGTTGCCTCGTACAGCTGCTCGTGCCCCGCCGGCTTCACCGGCACCCACTGCGAAAACGAGGACTTCTGCCACAGCAACCCATGCCAAAACCAGGGCACCTGCTCGTCGCACCACTACGGCTACTCGTGCCGCTGCACCACCGGCTACGGTGGTCTGGACTGCGAGCGTAACCTTGAGGAGTGCGCCTCGTACCCCTGCCGCAACTCGGGCACGTGCGTCGATGGCTTTGGCTCGTTCACGTGCCAGTGCCCCCGCTACTTTACCGGCATCCACTGCGAGACCGAGACCATTCAGATCCAGCCCATCCTCGAGTTCCCGGCCACGTGCGCCTGGGACCAGGACGAGAACGCGCACAAGGGTGACTGCGAGACCACCTGGGGCTACCACAACCACGCGGGAGCGCAGACCATCTTTGCCGGTCCCGACAACGAGTTCATGCCCAACCCCACTGACCGTGGTCAGACCACCAGCTTCCAGTATGGCCGTGTGCACAGCGCCTTTGTGGTGCGCGCACGCTGCGCTGACTTCCCCCAGACGTGGAGTGTGTCGTCGCGCTCTGACACGGCCACAACCAGCCACCTCACAATGAACTGCGGTATCTGCGGCGGCTGCCGCAACGGCGGCTACTGCGTCAGCGGCCAGTGTGTCTGCGTCAATGGCTACACTGGTGATGCGTGCCACGTCAAGCCCGACATTTGCGACCCCAACCCCTGCCACACCGGCACGTGCCTGCTCAACGGCTACGGCGGCTACTACTGCTCGTGCCCCCATGGCTTCTCGGGCTACCACTGCGAGACCAACATTGACGATTGTGCCTACCCGAGCCCTTGCTCGCACGTCGGCACCCTCACGTGCCACGATCTCATTGCTGACTACCAGTGCGAGTGCAAGGCTGGCTGGACTGGCCGCGCGTGCAACATCAACATCAACGAGTGCGCTTCGAACCCCTGCTCGCACGACGGCACCGAGCCTTTTGGTTGCCTTGACTACGCCGGTGGCTACACTTGCCGCTGCAAGTTTGGCTACACCGGTGCCCGCTGCGAGATCCTCGCCAACGCCTGTGTTTCCTCGCCCTGCGTCAACGGCGGCGCTTGCCACGTCGACCTCAGCGGCCTCGGCTTCTACTGTACTTGCCCCTCCGGCTTCACCGGCTACACGTGCGGCGGTGACATCAACGAGTGCCTCTCGTCGCCTTGCATGCACGGCACCTGCACCGACCTTGCTGGCGGCTACTCGTGTGCGTGCTTGCCTGGCTACTACGGCTCGACTTGCTCGCACAGCGTCGACGAGTGCGCCTCGGACCCGTGCCCCGGACACTCCGACTGCATTGACCTCCACCTGGGTTACGTGTGCGTGTGCCACAGCGGCTATTCGAGCAACTGTGTTGCGCCCAGCCCAGCCGTGTGCACCACATACAACCCATGTGCGCACGGCGCCATTTGCACCCTGCAGGGCTACCAGGCTCACTGCACTTGCACCCCCGGTTGGACTGGACCTCACTGCGACGTGCCCATTGACATGTGCTCGACTTCGCCCTGCTACGGCAGCTCCACATGCCATGGCTACCACAACGGCTACTACTGCTCCTGCCCACCGGGTTGGACTGGTACCTACTGCCAGTACGACATCAACGAGTGTCTTTCGTACCCGTGCGCCCATGGCTCTACCTGCACCGACGGCAACAACGGCTACACCTGCACCTGCGCGCCGGGCTACACCGGCACCAACTGCCAGTACCCCATTGCCGCCTGCTACGGTCACCCGTGCCTCAACGGTGCAAACTGCCACGACTACTACACACACTACGTGTGCCAGTGTGCCGCCGGCTTCACCGGTCTCCACTGCGAAACCAACATCAACGAATGTGCCTCGACTCCCTGCCACAACGGCGGTACCTGCTTCGACGAGATCAACGGTTACACGTGCGAGTGTGTGCCCGGCTTTTGCAGCCACGACTGCAGCGAGCAAGTCAACGAGTGCGCCTCCAACCCGTGCCAGAGCTATGGCACCTGTATTGACGGCCACAACTCGTTCACGTGCGTGTGTCCCGCCGGCCTCACCGGTGTTGTCTGTGAGGTTAACATTGACGAGTGCGCTTCGAGTCCGTGCATGGGTGGCTACTGCGTCGACGGCTTCAACTCGTACTCGTGCCACTGTCTCACCGGCTACACCGGCACTAACTGCGACGTTGACATTGACGACTGTGCCTCAAACCCGTGCCTCAACTACGGCACGTGCGTCGATCTGTTCAATGCCTACTACTGCCAATGCCGCCCCGGCTACGAGGGTCACCTCTGCCAGGTGTCGACCAACGAGTGCGCCTCAAACCCCTGCCAGTACGGCGGGACCTGTGTCGACCAGCACCTCGGCTACTACTGCATTTGCCCCTACGGCCACGGTGGCCATCACTGCTCGTCGGACGTCAACCAGTGCGACTCAAACCCGTGCAAGTACGGCTCGACCTGCATCGACGGTCAGTACTCGTTCACCTGCATGTGCGCTCCCGGTTTCACCGGTCCCACTTGCCACTTGCCTGACGTGTGCGCGTCGCAGCCTTGCCAATCGGGCGGTACCTGTGCCGTCGTAAACCACTACCAGTACCTGTGCACTTGCGTCCAGGGCACGTACGGGGCAAACTGCGAGCACCAGGAGAACGAGTGCGTGAGCCACCCGTGCCAGAACGGTGCCACGTGTGTCGACCAGCACTTTGGCTACTCGTGCCTGTGCCAGCCTGGCTGGGAGGGCTCCGACTGCTCAATCGAGCGTAACGAGTGTGTCTCGATGCCCTGCCAGCATGGCGGCACTTGTGTCGACCACTTCAACGGCTACTCGTGCCAGTGTGCTCCCGGCTACACCGGCTACTACTGCGAGGTGAACATCAACGAGTGCGCTTCGCATCCTTGCTCGTACGTCGGCACTCAGGGACACTGCATGGATCAGATCAATAGTTTCTTCTGCCCCTGCCGCCCCGGCTACACTGGCCCCACCTGCTCGGTGGACATCAACGAGTGTGCGTCGACCCCGTGCCAGAACGGCGGTACCTGCTCGGACCACGTCAACGGCTACACGTGCGCTTGTGCCCCGGGCTTCCAGGGCCTCGAGTGCCAGACCAACATCAACGAATGCGCCCACTACCAGTGCCTCAACGGTGCAACATGCGTCGACGGCATCAACTCGTTTGTCTGCCAGTGCGCCCACGGCTACACCGGCACCTACTGTGCCGACAACATTGCCGAGTGCTACTCGTACCCCTGCCAGAACGGCGGCACCTGCTTCGACTACATCGGCGGGTACAACTGCGCTTGCGTGCTGGGCTACGTCGGCAACAACTGCGAGACCAACTACAACGAGTGCCACAACTACCCGTGCCAGAATGGTGGCACCTGCACCGACCTGGTCAATGCCTTCTCGTGCGAATGCGCTCCCGGCTGGACTGGCTCCACCTGCACCGTCAACGTCGACGAGTGCGCCTCCAACCCGTGCCAGAACGTCGCAACGTGCCACGACCTTGTCAACGGCTACACGTGCCAGTGTGCTCCCGGCTACGAGGGCACCCACTGCGAGACGGACATCAATGAGTGTGCCTCCAACCCATGCCAGAACAGCGGCTACTGCGTCGACAAGGTCAACCACTTTGTGTGCATGTGTGCTCCCGGATTCACCGCCACTCGCTGCGAGGTGAACATTGACGAGTGCGCCTCCAACCCGTGCCTTAACGGTGCAACGTGCAAGGACGCCATCAATGGCTACGCCTGCATGTGCGCTCCCGGCTTCTACGGCGTGCACTGCGAGACGGATGTCAACGAGTGCGCCTCCAACCCATGCATCAACCACGGCACCTGTGTCGACGTCGTCAATGGCTTTGAATGCCGCTGCCCCAGCGGTTACGTCGGTCGCCGCTGCGAGGTCAACTTTGACGAGTGTCTGTCGAACCCGTGCCAGCACGAGGGCGACTGTGTCGACCATGTGGACGGCTACACGTGCGAGTGCGAGTCGGGCTATACCGGCACGCACTGCGAGGTGAACATCAACGAGTGCAACTCATACCCGTGCCAGAACGGCGGCTCGTGCTTCGACGGCATTGACAACTACCTGTGCTACTGCAAGCCGGGCTTCGCCGGCAACAACTGCCAGACAGACGTCAACGAGTGTGCATCGAACCCGTGCCAGAACGGCGCCACCTGCAACGATCACGTCAACGCCTACTCGTGCACATGCGCTCCCGGCTGGGAGGGCCGCGACTGCACCATCAACACCAACGAGTGCATGTCGTACCCGTGCTCACATTACGCCACCTGCTTTGACGGTGTCAACGGCTACCGCTGCGAGTGCAAGTCGGGCTTCACCGGTGTCCACTGCGAGGAAGACATTGAGGAGTGCGCCTCGCTGCCCTGCCAGAACGGCGCTACATGCTACGATGGACCGCTTGCCTACCTGTGCGTGTGCGTTGACGGCTTTACCGGCACCCTCTGCGAGACCAACATCAACGAGTGCTCGTCGAACCCGTGCCAGAACGGCGCGACGTGCGTCGACGGTGTGAACGGCTACACCTGCGACTGCGTGCCCGGCTACAACGGCCTCTACTGCCAGTTCAACATTTACGAGTGCAACTCGCATCCGTGCCAGAATGGCGCGACGTGCATCGATGGCATCAACGAGTACACATGCAACTGTGTGCCTGGCTACACCGGTGTCAATTGTCAGACGGACATTGACGAGTGCGCCTCGAACCCGTGCCAGCATGACGGCTCGTGCACCGACCTTGTCAACATGTACGCCTGCTCGTGCGTCGTTGGCTACACAGGCGCTGACTGCCAGACCAACATTGACGAGTGTGTTTCGGCTCCATGCCTGAACGGTGCCACTTGCAACGACCAGGTCAACTCTTATTCGTGCACCTGCGCTCCGGGCTTCACCGGTGTCCACTGCGAGATCAACATCGACGAGTGCGCCTCGTCGCCCTGCCACCACGGCGGTGACTGCTTTGACGGTCGCAACGGCTACCTGTGCGTTTGCCGACCCGGCTTTACCGGTGGCCACTGCGAGACCAACATTGACGACTGCGTCTCGGGGCCTTGCGTCAACGGCGGCACTTGCCTCGACGGTGTCCTCTCGCACACGTGCGCTTGCGTGCCTGGTTTCACTGGCTACGCCTGCGAGACCAACATTGATGAGTGCGCCTCAAACCCGTGCCAGTACCTCGGCACCTGCACCGACGGCATTGACGGCTATACTTGCCGCTGCAAGTTTGGATTCTCCGGGCCCAACTGCGAGACAAACGATGACGAGTGTGCCTCGACGCCTTGCCTCAACGGTGCCTCGTGCTGCGACAACATTAATGGCTACGAGTGCCACTGCGCCTCTGGCTGGAGCGGTGTTCACTGCGAGATCAACGTCAACGAGTGCTCGTCGACGCCCTGCCAGAACGGTGCTACATGCCACGACGCCATCGATGGCTACTCGTGCGAGTGCGCCTCGGGCTGGACTGGCGTTCACTGCGACATCAATGTTGACGAGTGCGCCTCGTCGCCTTGCAACCCCATTGGGTGCGACGCGTGCGTCGACCGTGTCGATGCTTTCTACTGCCCTTGCCACCCTGGCTTCACCGGTGCCCGTTGCGAGACGGACATTGACGAGTGTGCCTCGAACCCGTGCGTCAACGGCGCGACGTGCTATGACCACGTGAACCTGTTTGAGTGCCAGTGCATCC
The DNA here is from genome assembly GCA_943704425.1 of Ministeria vibrans ATCC 50519. Classification (NCBI taxonomy): domain Eukaryota; class Filasterea; order Ministeriida; family Ministeriidae; genus Ministeria; species Ministeria vibrans. The sequence continues at coordinate 51,165 of CALSCP010000837.1, read as the reverse complement.
CGGGCTACACGGGCCGCCACTGCGAGACGGACATCAACGAGTGTGAGGTCGACAAGTACGGCCAGGGCCCCTGCCGCAACGGTGGCCACTGCAACGACCTGCTCAACCGCTTCACCTGCGAGTGCGTGCCCGGCTTTACCGGCGCCACCTGCGAGACCATGGTGGTCGAGTGTGCGTCCAATCCCTGCCACAACGCCGCCACGTGCTACGACCGCATCAATGGCTATCAGTGCGTGTGCATCCTTGGCTTCACCGGCACCCACTGCGAGACGAACATCAACGAGTGCTCGTCGAACCCATGCCAGAACGGTGGCCACTGCTACGACCAGGTCAACTACTATCTGTGCACTTGCCAGGCGGGCTACACAGGCACCCACTGCGAGACGGACATCAACGAGTGTGCATCCAACCCGTGTCGCAACGGTGGAACCTGCTACGACCACATTAACGGCTACACCTGCACCTGCTTGCCCGGCTACACTGGCACTCAGTGCTGGACCGACACCAACGAGTGTGCCTCGTACCCGTGCCAGAACTACGGCACGTGCGTCGACGATGTCGATGGCTACGCGTGCAACTGTGTGCCAGGCTACACGGGCGCCAACTGCGAGACGAACATCAACGAGTGCTCGTCGGCACCGTGCCAGAACTACGGCACGTGCGTGGACCACGTCAACTCGTTCACCTGCACCTGCCGCCCCGGTTTTAGCGGTGTCCTCTGCGAGACCAACATTAACGAGTGCGCGTCGAACCCGTGCCACAACCAGGGTCATTGCTACGATGGCGTGAACGGCTACACGTGCACGTGTGCGCCCGGCTTTGAGGGTATCCACTGTGAGACCAACATCAATGAGTGCGCCTCGTACCCGTGCAAGAATGGCGCTACCTGCCACGACCACGTCAACTCGTACACGTGCGAGTGCCGCCCCGGCTACGCCGGCGAGTTCTGCATGGATAACATTGACGAGTGCGCCTCGAACCCGTGCCTCAACGGCGGCTACTGCGTCGACGGTATTGCCTCGTGGACGTGCGTGTGCCCGAGTGGCTGGAAGGGCATCCAATGCCAGATTGACATTGACGAGTGCGCCTCGTTCCCCTGCCTTAACTGGGGCACCTGCCACGACGCCATTGATGGCTACACGTGCGCCTGCCAGGACGGCTACACGGGTACTCACTGCCAGACGGACATCAACGAGTGTGCGTCGCAGCCCTGCCAGAACGGCGGTGCCTGCAGCGACCATGTCAACTCCTACTCGTGCACCTGCCAGCCCGGCTGGGAGGGAGTCAACTGCCAGACCAACACGAACGAGTGCGCCTCGTACCCGTGCAACCACCACGGCACTTGCAACGACGGCATTAACTCGTTCACTTGCTCGTGCCAGGCTGGCTACACGGGCACCAACTGCGAGACGGACATCAACGAGTGCATGTCGTACCCTTGCCTCAACGGCGGCTACTGTGTCGACCTTGTCAACGCCTACCGCTGCTCGTGCCGCGCCGGCTTCACCGGTGAGCACTGCCAGACCAACATCAACGAGTGTGCGTCGGCGCCCTGCGAGAACGGTGGCACCTGCCACGACGAAGTCAATGGCTTCCGCTGCGAATGCAATGCTCTCTGGACCGGCACGACCTGCACCGTTGTCGACATGTGCTCGAGCAACCCCTGCCAAAACGGCGGCTCATGCATGTCCACGCACAGCGGCACCGCCTACTACTGCCACTGTGCCTTTGGCTCGTCCGGCTCTCTCTGCGAGAACAACGCCGACGACTGTGCCTCGTCGCCCTGCCCGCTTGGCTCCAACTGCGTCGACAAGGTTGGCAGCTTCAGCTGTGAGTGCCCCCACGGCAAGACGGGCAGCGACTGCACGCAGACCGACTTCTGCTACGGTGTGACTGCGTGTGCCAACGGCGCCACCTGCGTCAACGGCGCCTCGGCCTACTCGTGCGCGTGCGCCGATGGCTACGACGGTGCCCACTGCACCAACAACGTTGATGACTGTGGCGCACACGCCTGCCAGAACGGCGCCACTTGCGTCGACGGTCTCAACCAGTACACGTGCACATGTGCACCGGGTTTTGCCGGCGTGCGCTGCTCGGTGAACATTGACGACTGCGTTGCGCAGCCGTGCCAGAACGGTGGCACTTGTGTCGACGGTGCCAACACATACACGTGCACATGCGCTCCGGGCTTTGAGGGCACCACCTGCTCCAAGGCGGTCAACCAGTGCTCCACCAACCCGTGCTCGAACGGCGGTACCTGCGTGTCCAACGGCGCCTCGTACTCGTGCACCTGCGCTCCGGGCTTCAACGGTGTCCACTGCCAGACCAATATCAACGAGTGCGCTTCGCAGCCGTGCCACGCCGTCTACGGTACGTGCATTGACGGCGCCAACAGCTTCACGTGCCAGTGCGTGGCGGGCATCACCGGCTCGCTGTGCACCATCAACATTGATGAGTGTGCGTCGCAGCCGTGCCAGAACGGTGGCACCTGCACCGACGGCATTGATGAGTTCACGTGCGCCTGCGTCGCTGGTTTTGGCGGTGTCACATGCGCCGAGTCGACCAACGTGGGGGCTGGTGGCAACACTGGTGCGGCGAGCTCGGCCAGCGGCAGCAGCGCCGGTCTTGTCATTGGTGTTATTGTTGCAGTTATTGCACTGCTTCTGCTCATTGTGCTTCTTGTGGCGGCTCGCCGACGCAAGAGCGCACGCGAGGAGGCTGCCGCTGCGGGGGCCAGCTCGGAGGACGCCGCTGCTTGGGCTCAGCGCTCGGGCGACGGCTGGACGCAAGGTGCGCTGTACGCCAAGGACGGCTCGAGCGCCAGTGCTGATGGCAACATGGGTCTGGTGGGCTCGGCAGGCATTGTTCCGGCGGGAGTTGCCGCTTACAGTGATCAGGATGAGGCGTCGGCGACGTCGCTGCGCTCGTACTCGAGCGCCTCGTCGCTTGTGGACGGACGCGTCTCGTCGGCCGAGGGCTCGACACGCGCTGCCGTGCGCCGCACAGGCTCGTCGCAGAGCGCGCGTCGCCTTGGCGCGGCCGGAGGTCAATCGGCTGTTCTTGACATTGCCGCTGCATCGGGCTCGTTCCACCGCGCCGGCCGCAAGGCGGGCGTCGAGGGTGCCGAGGACGCCATTGGTGCGTCGGACATCAACTCGATGATCAGCGACGAGGATGTGCAAGTGAAGACGCACACTGAGGAGCGTGTGCTCGACGACGGCACGATCGAGGTGGTTGAGACAACCGAGACCGTGCGCACCAGAAGCGAGCTTGTTGACGGTGACCACATCACGCACACGACGACGCGCCGACCGAGCATCAAGGCTGACGCGACCCTCGACAACCCTCTGCCGGGCAGTGTGTACGGCGATGGTTTTGAGGACGACGACAGCATGGTCGGCGAGTCTCGATTGTGAGTGTGTTATTGATTATTGACAGAGAGAGAGCGAGAGAGAGTAGTAACGCAAGTCATGAGAGAGTGAGAGTGAGACTTAAGTAAAAGTTGGTATGTTAATCATTTTCAAATTAATTTCAATTCTACTTTGAATTACCTTGAGCCATGTATGGGCGTTTTTGTGGAACATTCTCGTGTAGAAGAAGCGTACGTCGGGAATATTATGCTGCGGTGTGTTTTGTAATTGTCTTGTTGTTTTAACATTGAGTGTCTAATACGAGGTCTGATTTGAGTAATTTCTATTATTGTGGGTCTATGGGCTTCTTTCGGGACATTCTCGTCTTGAAGTCTACGGGCTACGGCGGAAGTATTGTGCTGCTCTTTGTTTTATATATAGTTTTGGTTTGACATTGCTTGACTCTATTAACTATTTATTTTTCTATTGTTATATTTTTTTATTGTTCTACTGCGCGTTGGATATGAAGTGGAGCGGAAAGCATGTGTGGGTGTGCGGCGCAAGTAGCGGCATTGGAAACGACGTGGCTCGTCTGCTTGCCAGGTGAGGTCGAAAAAACCCTAAACTGCGACTCTGACGCGATAGTGCGTCACAGACGCGGTGCTACGGTGAGTGCAACTGCTCGTAGGTTGGATCTTTTAGAAGAGCTGGTTGCTGATATGAACAGAGTAAGCGAGAGGAGAGGGAAAAAAAACGTTTGTTGTTGATTTTTGGTGTACGCAAAACAACTGAAGTCTTCACGAGCGAACCACGGGTGCCACCGCTGCGATGTGCGCGTCAATGGTGACATAAAGAGCGTGTATGGCGACATGGTTGCCGCTCGTGGGCCTGTCGACGTCCTTGTGTACGTGTCGGGCATCAACCAGAACAATCTGCCGACAGTGCGTCTGCTGGATGCCGACATTGACGCAGTGCTTGAAACGAACCTGGTGGGCGCCATTCACACGGTGCACGCCGTCCTGCCCGCCATGATTGCGCGTGGTGGTACTATCTGTGGCGTGTCGAGTCTCGCGGGGTATCGGGGGCTTCCGGGCGCCAGTGTGTACGGCGCAAGCAAGGCAGTACGTGTGTGCGAGCGAGCTGGTGTGCTTGCTACCTGTGTTGACTGTACTTTGTTTTTTTTTTTTTTTTTGGGGGGGGGGGGGGTGTGTCTCCGTCCTAGGGCTTCAGCAACTTTCTTGAGTCTCTTCGGATAGAGATGCGCATTGCCAATGCACCCGTCACCGTGTGCGACGTGTGTCCTGGCTTTGTCGACACAACCGCACTCGACGTGGACGCACTCCATCTGCCCCGACCCCTCGTGATCAGGTGAGAGTGGTGCACAGGGAATGAGAGGGAGAGAAAGAGAGATGAGAGAGTGCGCGCGTATGTATGTATGTGTGTGTGTATGTGTGTGGAGCAATCTGACCAACCCAATTTTAGTGGAGTTGAGGCAGCCGAAGCAGTTCTGTCTGCGGTGGCCCATGGCACTGCACACTATGGCTTCCCCTTTGTCATGGAGCACTGTGCCATGGCTCTGGCACGACTACTCCCCTGTGCCCTCTACGACCGCATTATCGCCATGGGCTCGACCACCACCCATGATGGTGTCCGTGGCTCTCTTCGTTCCTAATGTACCATAATAATTATATTGATACCATAGTGTAATATTTATGAATATAGATTCTTGATCATCAGTTCATCAATAATCACTTGTGTTGATGACTTGATGCAGCCGATCAGTGAGTCAGGCCGGAGTCGAAAAACAAATCAGATTAATTTAAAAAATTATTGTTTCAGTTTCAGTTTTTTCTAACAACTTTAATCAATATGAGCAAAGAACCACGCACCAGTATCACGAACCAGGTGGACTTTATTGTAAGAAGCAAAGGGCCCTGCCTCTGCGCTCCTCGTCGGCGATTTGACTCCCTCGCTTATTATCCGATCTCTCGATCTCTCACCTTTCTCCTTCCTTTCTCCTTCAAGGGAAAACGCGCGCAGTGGGAGGCGATTCAGAAGCAGACGTTCACTCGATGGGCCAACCAGTACCTCCTCGACCGCATGCTGGAGATGAAGAACCTCTATGACGGTACGTGCGAATGATGATCGTGCGATCAATCTATTTTTAGACCTTTTGTGACGTGCTGTGTTTGTCGCTACAGACATCGGGGACGGCCTGCTGCTGGGAAACCTCGCCGAGGTGATCAGCAACAAGAAGGTTCTGACGAAGATGGCGAAGAACCCTCGCTTTAAGATGCAGAAGCTCGAAAATCTGGGGATTGTGTTGGGGTTCTTTGAGTCGGAAGGTCTCAAGTTCATCAACGTCGATCCGGACGCTCTCCTCACGGGACAGAACAAGCTCGCGCTCGGGTTTATGTGGACCATCATTCTGCGCTATGCGATCAACCGCGGCGACGGCGAGGGCGGCAAATCGGCGCGCGCTGAGATACTCGACTGGATGGCGGAGGTCAGTCAGGAGCCATGCAAGAACTTTGGGTGTCTGCGCGACGGGCGCATCCTCTCCAAGATTGTCAACCACTGCTCGCAGCTCAAGGGCCTTGGGGACCTCATTGACGACCCGGATGCGCTCGACCGCTCGCAAGGCTTCGCCAACAACGACGCGGCCATCCACACGGCACACGACCGCCTCGACGTGCCCATGCTGGTCGATGCGGACGTCTTTGACACGGACACGCCCGAGGAGCTCAGCTCCATGACGTACATCTCGTGCTACCGTCAGCTTGAGGCGCGTCTCAAGGACGGCACAGAGCCCAAGGTGGAGGCGGCGCCCGCAGAGCCCACGGCGACCGTCGACACAGACGGCAACATCGCCAAGCGACCTGTCTTTGTCGATGTCATCGGGCAATTGCCTGGTGGCGAAGCAGCCGACCCTGCCGAATGCTCCTACCGCGTCACCGATTCCAACGGCAACGACGTGCCCATTGCCGACAATGGGACATTCACGCCGGCAGCGCCCGGCATGTACACCGTCACGCCGGTGGTGCTGGGCACGGCGCTCGCGCAGCACGCCACAACAGTGGACGTGGGCGAGCCCTTGCTCACCGCCGAGATTGACGTGCCCACCACGGCGATCGTGGGCGAGCCTATTACGGCGTACATTCTGCTGCTCAACGAGGGCGACCCCATGAGCGAGGGCGGTGAGACGGTCGCGGTCAACGATGCGCCAGCCACCGACAACGACGACGGCACCTACTCGATAATTCTGACGCCCGAGACGCCCGGCGAGCTTGTTGTGACCGTGTCGGACAAGAAGGGCAAGTGGCTGTGCAAGGCGGTCCATGTGGAGGTGAGTGCGGCAACAGCAAGTCTGAGGCTGGACCCAGAGAGCGCGTCACCGTGCGTCGCCAAGCACGCTGTGGTAGTACAGGGCCACTTTGTCGATGGAAAGGGCGAGCCACGGACGGACGAGAGCGACGAGCCGCTGGTGGTTGAAGTTACCGAGGCGGAGACGGGCACTAGTGTGCCGTGTGTGGTGAAAAAATTGGACGACCACAGTGGTGTGACGGTGGCTTTCACTCCCGTGTGTGCGGGCACGTACACTCTCACGCCGGCGGGCGATGGAGATGCGGTGGAGGTGGCCGTAGCGGACGCTGAGCTAACAGCGACACTTGATGTGCCCTCGGTGGGCACTGCTGGAAGTCCGCTCAAGGCCGTGGTGACGCTGAGCAATGCGGGTGACCCCATGACAGACGGTGGTGAGACGGTGTTGGTGAATGGCGAGGCAGCCGACGACAACGGCGACGGCACGTACACGGCAACGATCACCCCCGACGCCGGCGGTGACTTTGTCGTGACGGCCACCAACGGCGACGGCGCCGAGTTGTGTGAGCCGGTGCACGTGCAGGTGGAGGCAGTCGAGCCGACACTCAAGTTGGACGGCGAGGCCGCTCAGCCGTGCTTTGCCAAGCGCGCCGTTACCATTCCCGGCATCTTTGTGGACCATGCGGGGCGATCCACGACGGTTGAGGGAGACGATGCACCTGAGGTGACGGTCACGGATGCGAATGGAGACGCGGTGACGCCGGTCAAGGTGGTCAAGAGCGACGACAACAGTAGTGTGTCGGCGACGTTTAAGCCACGCAAGTCGGGCGTGTACACGGTGACACCGGCGACGGGCGATCCCATCACCGTGTCGGTGGGCGAGCCGGTGGTTGTGGGGCGTCTTGAGGGCAAAACGGCGCTTGTGACGGCGGCCGGGCAAGGAATTGGTCGGGCGGCGGCCGTGGCCATGGCGGAACAGGGCGCAACCGTGATTGCAACCGACATCAACATGGAGGCACTGGCGTCGCTGGACGATGTAGATGGTACGTAAAAAGGTTGTGTATGTGTGTGTGTGTGGTTAACATTGTTAATACTCATATTGCATGTTCAGGTGTGACGACTGCTCGATTGGATGTGCTGGACAGTGATGCGGTCAAGGCGGTCATGGCAACGCTGCCCGATGGCGTTGACGTGCTCTTCAACTGCGCTGGGTTTGTCCACCATGGCGGAGTGCTTGAGGCGACTGAGAAGGAGTTTGACTTTGCATTCAATCTCAATGTCAAGTCCATGTTCCGTCTCATGCAGTGTGTCCTGCCCGGGATGATTGAACGTCGCTCTGGCTCCATTATCAATATGGCGTCGGTTGCGTCGAGCATCAAAGGTACAACAACAACAAATGAAACACAAAGTATATGTGTGTGCGTGTCGTCACTTTTTTGCATTGTGAATGGCAACCATCATGTTTGATTTGGGTTGTTTGTGACATGAATTCTGTCGATCTACAAACTTCTCTTTCCGTATTTTTTTATGTATTTTACTCCTCTCTCGTGACACACACACACACCACTCACTCAATGCGACTCACACACTCGTCTTGTGCGTTTGTCCGTGCCAGGTGTTGAGAACCGCTTTCTCTACGGTGCATCCAAGGCTGCAGTAATTGGCATGACGCGTGCTGCTGCAGCGGATGTGGTCCAGCACAATGTCCGTGTCAACTCAATCTGTCCCGGTATGAAAAAAATGAATGATTTTCTTCAATTGTGTGAGTATAAATTAGTATTCATGTGAGTGATATAAGTGAGTTTAAGTGAACGAGTGTGTCAATGTGATTGAGTCTGTGGTGTGTCTTTTCCTTTGTCTCTCACATTACTTTTTTCTCTTTTCTTTCTCCCTCCTCTCTTTCTCTCTGTACGTATTTGCGTGTTAGGCACGATTGATACGCCGTCGCTCCAAGGGCGCATCAATGCTCAGCCCAATCCAGATGAAGCACGCGCCAACTTTATCAGTCGCCAGAAAATGGTACGCACTAAAAGACGTCAACAACAGACTTCCAACAGACTAAGCCCAATTTCTACGAATGGTATTTTTGTAGGGACGATTGGGCACAGCCACTGAGATTGCGAAATTGGTTGTGTACTTGGCATCAGATGAATCCTCGTACACAACGGGAACAGGTATAAAATAGTACCACTTGTGTTTACACCACACACACTAGATGTGTATTCCTTTTCGCTTTTATGTCTCTCCTTCATTGTGTTGTCATTCACTATTCCTTTTCGCGTTCCATGTCTCTCCTTCATTGTGTTGTCATTCACTCAGATCGTATTCTGTGTCTCTTCATGAAACTCATTCTGTGTCTCTTCATGAAACTCATTCTGTGTCTCTTCATGAAACTCATTCTGTGTCTCTTCATGAAACTCATTCTGTGTA
>CALSCP010000837.1:0-26453 GCA_943704425.1 Ministeria vibrans ATCC 50519 | reverse complement strand
AAAAAAAAAAAAGGAGGGGAAAGAGAAGAAAATGAAAGAGGAAAACAAACGGATGTGCAAGGAGTGTGTCACAGGAACAAAGATGCGTCAAGATGGAACAAAATGAAGGCGGTGGAGAATCTCAAATGTGTTTTTTACGCATTGGATTGGACGGAAAAGCTCTTCAGGAGCGGCTGGAGAGGAGCAGCGACGCTGCCGGTGTCGTGTAACGTGTTGGCGAGTGCCTTGATGCTTATGGGCGCACGCGACAACGAGGCACAGAGAAAAAAGGTGCTAGTTTGAGAAATGAGTGATTACTTTTGGGATTTTCAAATTTGTTACAAGATCGACATTCGATAACAATGAACAGATAGACGGTCATCGGTACTTGTCAAACTTGTCAAACTTTTTGATGCTGTCGCTTCTGCTCTGTCTGACCTCACTCGCGGCCATCACCTCGAGTGTGGCGTCGAGGCACGCGCTGGATGCGGCTCGCCAAGCGTATGCGGACGGCGACACGGCGCTGGCGGCGCGCGAGTGCTACAAGCAAGTGACGTTTGGCGTTGACGGTATTTCGCCCAAGGACACGCTGCTGTGTGCCAAGCTGCAGACCAAGGTGGCCCAGTATGGCAAGGCCCTCGACATGCTTGGTCTGGTGGAAGGCGGTGCGCTAGGCAAGCAGGCGCGCGCGATGAGACGAGAAATTCTCGGGGTGGTGCGGGGCTCGCTGGAGTCGGGCATTGCTGCGCCTCGCACTCCGCTCGAGAAGAAGGCACGCTATGCCGCGGCCGCCGAACACGCCGGTGGGGACGATGGCAGCAATGAGTGGTTTCGTGGGAGCAATGGTGGGCCGCTGCGGCTGCTGGAGAACGATACGGTGATTGAGGTGCCTGGCAAGCGCACTCGACGGGACTTCTTTGGCGTCATTGCCTCAGATGAGTTCCGTCGGCGGTTCTGGGAGAAGAAACCGGTTCTTCTTCGTGTGCATCCCGATACGTTTGCCGGTACGCTCACGTGGCGCGACATTGAGGAGGAAATCCTGACACTATCGCACGACGTTGCGGGTGTTCACCGACCCAATGTTTACTTTCTTGCCGGCACCTTTGCCGAGAACATTCTCACGCCCGGTCAGCCGTCGGTCCCCGATCCCTGCACAGACAATTGTGTCAAGCTGATGATCAACAGAGGGTAATCAACAAAGCAAAAATAAGGACCAGAACCAATTATTTTCTTTTTTTTTGTGTTGTTACTCTGTGTGTCAAACAGTCGTTCTGCAGTTCTCAATTCTGTCACCGGATGGCTTCCCAAAGTGGCGGAACTCAATATAAACATGACACGGGTGTTTAATCTGCCGTCCAACACTAATGCGTATCTGTCGCCAATGGGTCTTGAGGTCGCAATGGTTCCGCACACTGATAAACAGGTCTGAGCTTTTTTTTTTTTTTTTTTTTTTTTGTATGTCTGTAACCTACTGACTAGTGTTTTAATATTGATGGTTAGGATGTCTTTATTGTGCAATTGGAAGGGTGTAAGAAATGGTTTGTGTGGGATACGAATCAGTATGCGCTTCCAGTCCGAAAAGACGTTGGAAAAGGTAAGAGTTTGAGAGAGAATAATAATGACAGTGATTCATTGTTTTTTTAGAACAATCGAGTCTGTTGAGTGTCAATGAATTGGGAGCGGCTTTGGTGAACCGCACAGTATGTGCTGGGGATATACTGTATGTGCCGAGAGGGGCAGTTCATGCCACGTCAACACAGCTCAAGTAAGACCATACGTTTACAATAATGACTCGCACTTCTCATGTATTTCTGCCTCTAGTCGAAAGGGCTACTCGGTGCATCTGACAGTGGGTCTTGAGGCCATTTCGCCCACTGGTCCTATTGATTTGTATTGGAGTGCCTTTTTTGGTGCAGAGCCCTCCGAGCAACACTCTCCGTCGTATGAGGTATGCAAGAGTGCAATTATAAAGGCAGAGACATTATTGTTAGGCTTGAGTGTGTTTGTGGATGATCCATTCCGATTGATTTTGAAAAAGAGCATTAATTCTTCTTTATTATCATTATACTTAAACACACACACACACACTCTCTCTCTCTATCACTTTGTTTCTTCTCCCCCTCCTCTCTCTATCACTTTGTTTCTTCTTTCCCTCCTTTCTCTCTATCACTTTGTTTCTTTCTCCCTCCTCTCTCTCTCTCTCTCTCTCTCTCTCTCTCTCTCTCTCTCTCTCTCTCTCTCTCTCTCTCTCTCTCTCTCTCTCTCTCTCTCTCTCTTCATTTACTTTTTTAGTCTCCGACAATGACTGACTTCTGGATGCAGTCGTTCTCTCGCGCAATGACCTCACTCCTCAAAACCGAACCGCAAATGAGCTCTGCTCTCCCTTTGTCGCTACTTACTGATGCAACATCACAACAGCACTCCCACGACGACGAGTGGAAAAGCACTGCGCGTCAATTACTGTACAAGGGAGTTGACATGATGCTCAACGATAAGGTTCTGCTCTCCCGCACGACGCGTGCCATACGACGCGGTCTCTGTCTCTATACCAATCTTTTGCACGACTTTGTGTTAAAGAACCCGAAAAGGTATGAGAAGAAGAATCGAGTATTCTCGTGCTGATGGGTTGTTTCAGGTGGGATTCGTATAATGAGGAGCTGGAGTATGTGCGGAAATTGCGAAGTGAATTGTAAAACAAAAGTTTCTCTTGAAGTAATAAGAATAATCTGAAAACATAATAATTATTTTGAAACACGTTGCACTACCAAATGATTACTGCTCATTCAGCGACTTTATATCAGAAATCATAATGAGTAAGAAGAAATGAAGAAAGTTATTCGTGAGTTATTCACAAGCGAATAATACAATCATTGAATCATAATAATTATAATAATAATATTATTATTGAGTATAATTTTTAAAATTTAAAATATTATTATTAATTTTATTAGTATTTTATGTATGTCACAGCAAGCACAACAGATCACGCTCAAGCGAACGCGTGCGCAGCTTGGAGGCGTCCTTGACGACTGTGCAACCACTCCCTTCTTCGGTGTTTACCTTTTGCGCTCCCTCTCCCAACGAAACCTCGACGACGCCTACATCGGCTTCACTGTCGACCCCCAACGAAGGATTGGCCAACACAATGCAGGCAGCGACCATGGCGGGGCCCACAAAACCCACCGCAAGCGTCCATGGTGAGCGACTCTTTCAAAACACACATTTTCAAACCTCATTCTCTCTTTCGCTCGCTCGCTCGCTCGTCCTCCTTCTCCTCTCGCTCCACTCTCACCACCACTCTAGGGAGATGGTGTGCATTGTGTATGGCTTCATGGACGAGGTGAGCGCCCTCAAATTCGAGTGGGCGTGGCAGCATCCGTGTGAATCGCGCCGTTTGCGCAACCCCTCTGTGATCCTCAGCAAACGGAGCACTCTGCTGACCAAGGCGCGTGTTCTTGGCGAGATGCTGCATGCAAACGCCTGGCGACGTCTCCCTTTGAACCTTCAAGTGTTCCGGCGGGATCTGTGGGACTCGGTGCTCGTCAAAGTGATGCAAACACCTCCCGACACAGTTCCCCTTCGATTTGGGCCATTGGTGACGCTCGTCGAAGACCGCGACGAGGCCCGCAAGCGTCGAAAGCGCGAAAGGGAAGGGGGTGGTCTTGTTGACGAAGATAACCAACAACTGTCACAGCAACAGACGACGCTCACTCAAGAGCATCTCGATGCTCTCTTGACCGCTCTTGCAGAGGACGATGTGGATGATGATGACGAAGAAGCGGTCAGTGACCTTGAAAGTGTTTCATTGGCGGCGCCTCAGGACGACACGAATCTTGACGATGATCTTATTGATGCGCTGCTCATGTCGCAGGCGGTGCGCGACAGCTCGCTTGCCGATTGGACATGCGATGTATGTCACCGCACTCAGCTCACCGACGCACCTAAGCTCGTCTGTCCCAAAGCACCCGGGTGTACCTTTGAGTCGCATGTGCGTTGTCTTGCCAGGGTCTTTCTCGAGCGGGAGAGTGAGCATGGCATGGACGATTGTTCTGTGCCTCTGCTTCTGCCACACAAGGGAGAATGTCCGAAGTGTCACACTGCGCTGCTGTGGGGTAACCTTGTGCGTCCGCTCTACAGCGCAGCCCACGTCAGGAGGGGCAAGGGGAGGGCGGGTACCCAAGAGGTTGCGTAGGTGGTATTAAAGAACGGTGTAAAAATTGTATTATTGTTAATTTTGTAAAAAGAAACATTCCCCGTTTTCACACACAGTTTTTAATCGGCCAAATCTTCACAATAGTGACCAGTCTCGATGAGTTTGAGCATCAAGTCACTTGCTTCATCCGCACTTATTCCGCCCTAAAATAAAATTATTAGCAATCGAAACAAAATACAAAGTTATGAATGTTATATTCATGATACCTGCTCGCTGAAAATGCGGATAAAGGACTCTCTGACGGCCGCGCCAAAACCCGCAGCACCGCCACAGACGTAGACAGAGCCCTCTCGGGTGGTAAGAAGGCGGTAGAGTGTTGGCGCATCGTCAAGAAGAGCGGTGGAGGGCAGCGCAGTGTGTTCGTTGCCGGGCGGCTAAATTATTATTATTTTAGTTAGAGAAAATACACAATGCTTATTATTTTCTTTTTGCTACCTTGTGAGAATAGACAAAGCGCAAATGAAGATTGAGTTTGGGGTTCTCACGTTCGATTCGCTCAAATTCCGGTTTGTAAATGGATTCTTCGGGTGAAAGGAATCCAAAACAAGTGCGAATTTGCCCCATTGTTTTGCCCTGTTTCATATCAAACAACCGTTCGCCTGTAAACCCAACAGAGTACACATTAGAATAAATGAATAATAAAAACAAGTCACAACATCAAAACATTAATAAGTATAAAGATAAGAAGAAATATTTTGCTATTAATTAAATATTTTTACGGAGGAGTCCATTGAACGGGGCAATGCCAGTGCCAGCGCCCACAAACACAACAGGCTCTGCTGCGTTAGAGGGAAGATGGAAGTTGCTGTTTGCGCGCACGAACCCTAACAGTTCGTTTCCTTCTCCCAGTTTTTCCATATAGTTTGTACAAAGACCTAAACAAACAAAATGAAAATAACAATATTATTATATTTTTAATATTAATTTGAGTTCTCATTGCGCCAGAAATATTCTCAACTAGAGTCGCATTTTATACGTATGAAAAACAAACATACCAAATCGCCTTTTTCCTTCTGTCGTGACAAACTCTGTGTGACGATACGTTACTCCAATCGTATCGGGAAATTCCTAGCAATAAAATAATAACAATGAGTAATTAGAGTGTTTTGACATGAATTTGATTGGTACTTTGGACGAGGAGGAGATGGAGTAGATGCGAGGCCGAATGACGGGCAAGAGCTCGACGAGTTGGTGGAGCGAGCAGAGGGGTTCGTTTGAAATGTGCGAGTGAGATGAGATGGTCTCGAGAAGGTCGACGAGAGTATTCTGTTTGTCGGTGATGTGTTCGCGGAAGAGAGCACGATCTGAGCTGATCTTGTGGAAGAGCGTGTGTGTAGGATGGGAGGAAGGGAGTAGAGACGCGAGTTGGCGCAGAGAGTTGGGAGTGGGAGAGGCCAGGGCGTCAAGGTACTTGGTCAGAGCCTATAAAGGGATGTGGCGTCGTGAAGACGACAATTACATTAGCAAAAACATCAGAATAAAAATTAATAATAATAGTAATAATAATAAAATATACTATAAGAGAGAGTGACACAAATTCTCTGCGAAGCCCCCCAATTAGTAGTAATAAAAACAGAGAAGGCCGAAACAAAGTGCACAACGACATGAAAGAGCAATTAATAATAATTATTAACCCGTAATTTTTTTAAAAAATAATAACAATAATAATAACAATAATAATAATAATAATATTATATTAATAATATTATTACCTCTTTGAGAGTGGTCTTGGACTCAAAGGGCACCTGAGCATTGGTTGAGCGAGCAGTGAGCTGGAAGACCTGAGTGGCATCCAAACGAGTGGCAGTGAGCACTCGATCGACTGTGAGGCGAGACTGGCGCGGGTAAATGACAACATGATCGCCGGTGGTGTACGGAGAGGGCCGTGTTGGGGTTAGCATAAGCTCAAAGGCGTAGCGGTCCGCTGTGGTGTTTGGTGTCAGGACCCGTTGTTGCTTTACTTTCATCACAACTGTTCTTGGCTGTGATTAAAAAAAAACAACAATATTAATTAAAAATTAATGCACCCTTTTTGATTTGCTTTTCGTACATCATGAAACACACTGTCAATAAGTGCCGGGTCAAGCGAGTCGGTAGTGCAAGTGGAGTCCTCAGTACACACATAGCGCATTGGATTCTTTGGTTCCTCTGCTGCTGTCGTCTCTTCTACTTTTGCTGGCTCTGCTTTAGACGTGTCAGCTTTTGTGGTACTCTCGCGCTCTGTAATCACTTTGCGCACTGTGCCACTCCACTCTTCAAAATCCATTTCAATATCTAAGCACAGAAAACATCGTTTACAATATTGTTTCTTCTTATATACGAAATAATTGTCCTCTGTTTACCTTGCGAATCATCGCCCAGTCCCAAATCCAGAATGCGCTTGGCGCCGAGTTCGGCCAGACGCGCATCCACACGCGTGCCAATCACATTGTAGTGCTTGCAGTGTGCTTTGGAGGATCCAAGTCCGAATACGCAATACTAGTAAGAGAACATATTATTATTAGTGAATTGTTTCAAGTACGGATGAAACAATTGCAAGAGTAATAATTATATAATTGATAATTATTATTATTATTATATATCGGACTCAATTAAGTCATAAAACCATTGCTCAAATTAAACACACAATTAACAATAGGTGTTGTCGTAATCACAAAAACCCCTCCGAGACAACATCACCACAATATAGTTTCACAACAAGATAATATAAAAATTATTATTATTATTATTAAAATTATTTTTATGTTAACGCACTCCACACAAAAAAAAATAATATCAAACTTTACAGAATGACTGCATTAATCATATGAGAACAAAACAAAACAACTACCCCCTCACTCACCCACCCCTCTCAAAAAACAATATAATATAATAAATAATATATCAAATGTAAAAAAGGAATTATTAGGTTTGCGAAATTAATAAAAAAAAAGAAACCTTACCTCAAGATTATCCAAGCGCGGCGCACTGTCGCTCATGACCCAGTCGTAAAAGGACTTGGACGACTCGGTCGGCTCGCCCTTGCCGTAGCACGACAGCAGAAAGACGGCGCGTTCCATCTTGGGGATTTCCGCCGACGCATCCACCGCATGCAGGCTGCTCAGACGCGTCGCTGCCCCAAGGTTCGCCGCCAATTCCTGAGAAAAGTACTCGGCCGTGCCCGTGGTGCTGCCGTACAGTACATTGGTGCTCAACATCCGTCGATTCAGTCGTCCAACAATGGACCGTCCAAAAGAGAACATTAGAGTGAAAAAAAGTGAGTAAAACTGAGTCGTGAGAAGCATGAACGAAGCAAAGAGGCTCCGGCGCCCTCCACACATGTACCTTAATCCTTTTTATATCAAATGGGGGCAAGGACGATCACTGTACCCGGTCAGATCAGCAGATTTTCAAAAATTTCGCAGATGACGGTTCCAAACTCAAACCTCGCACTTCTCCGCTTCGCCGCTCCACGTCTCAATATAGATTTCTCGTCCCCCCACACGGCATTATTAATGCACTAATGTTACGATGAAGCCGCGCCGATAGACGATGATCGACGAATCTCGCCGGGACAGCTCTAATGCGAGAGGCGCGAGTTTCTGCCAAATGCGTTGCCCATCCAATTCGGCCCTGTCGCCCATCTGCCTTTCTCCTTCTTCTAGATCAATCCAATAGCATTAAACTAAGGCATATCTATAATCTACATTGCTGGTGCACAAAAAACCGCTCAAGCTTCCTGTGTCATCAGCGGGACGACAAGATCAGGTGAAGATCAGTCACACCTCAAAAAACTTGAAAGCTCTTAGCTAAATTTCTTTTTAGTTTTTTTCGCGCTTCCTTTACTCTCAAAAAACAATCATGCTTCGAGTCGTTGCATCACGATTTGGAGGCAACATGAGCCGCTTGGCGGCGGCTATGCCATCCCGTGGCGTTGCAACCCAAACAAACGACGAGAAAATGTTCTGCTTTCAGTGCGAACAAACCGAATCCGGCACCGGGTGCACCACCGTTGGTGTGTGTGGCAAGACTCCCGAGACTGCAGGCCTCCAGGTATGAATTGAGCTTAGCGTTTTTTTTTTAGTCTGAGTATTTGCGCGGAAGTGCGAGTTTCTTTTTTTTTGTTGTTTTTTCCCGAAATAAAAAGATTCCAATCACAATCGCCCCCTTCTCCTTCATTCCCGATCATAAATTCGTGCCCAAGAGTCTATTGCAACACTGCAGGGTTGAAACTTTTCCCGCAACACGTTTTTCTCGCACACACGCTGAAAACAAAAAATCTCATTTCTTCTGTCTTCCTTAGGATGTTCTCCTCCACACACTCAAGGGCCACGCCGAGGTCGCCGAGGCTGCAAAGGCCGCGGGCGTTCTCGATGAGAACTCGGATCGCCTTATGCTTGAGTAAGACTAGACCACAAATTCATCGTCCAATGAAAACACTTCCCTTATTCTTTTTTTTTTCGTTGTTTGTAGTTGCGTCTTTTCGACGCTGACCAACGTCAACTTTGACCCGGTTCGCATCAAGGCGTACCTCGATGAGGTTGTGCAATCGCGCGAGCGCCTGCGCGCCCAACTCCCAGCGGACGCCGCGAACAAGCTGTCGTCCCGCACGTCGTTTGTGCCAACGGGCGAAGAGGAGCAGACGCGCGCTGTGGGCGTGCGCGCCAAGCAGGCAACGCTCGGCGAGGACACTGCGGGTCTCCAAGAGCTTATCATGTACGGCATCAAGGGTCTTGCGGCCTACGCCCACCACGCCATGACACTGGGTGCCGAGAGCGACGAGGTCTACGACTTTGTGCGCAGCACTCTCTCACGCCTCGACACCACCACTGAGACCGGCGATCTGCTTGGTTTGGCCCTCGAGACCGGCAAAGCCAACGGCACCGTTCTTGGCCTGCTTGACAGCGCCCACCGCAATCACTTTGGCTCACCGAGCCCCGCCGAGGCGTCTCTCGTACCCAAGGTGGGCCCCTGCATCCTCGTCAGTGGTCACGACATGGGCAACCTGCGCGATCTGCTGAAACAGGCTGAAAGCAAGGGTGTCAATGTGTACACTCACGGCGAGATGCTCCCCGCTCACGGCTATCCCAAGCTGCGCGAGAGCCCCAGCCTCGCGGGTCACTACGGCGGGCCCTGGCAACTCCAAAAATTCGAATTTGCCAAATTCCCCGGTCCCATTCTCATGACCACCAACTGCATCCAGGAGCCGCGCACGTCGTACAAGGCACGCATTTTTACCGCAGGCCCCACTGGTTGGCCGGGCGTCTCGCACATCGAGGGCAATGACTACTCGGCCGTCATTGACGCAGCACTTGCCTCGCCCGGATTCACCGCTGAGTCGTCCGCCGCCGAGGCCAGCCGTGCCAAGGCCAAGACGCTCCTTACTGGCTTTGGCCACGAGGCGGTTCTCGGTGTTGCCGAGACCGTCATTGGCGCCATTGACTCCGGTGCCCTCAAGCACATCTACCTTGTCGGCGGATGCGACGGCGCCGAGCCCGAGCGCGCCTACTTCTCCGAGCTCGCCCGCGAAATCAAGGACCAACCCGACTCGCTGCTGCTCACGCTTGGCTGCGCCAAGTACCGCTTCAACAAGATGGACTTTGGCACCCTCGGCGGACTGCCGCGTCTCCTCGACATGGGCCAGTGCAACGACTCCTTTTCGGCCGTGCAGGTCGCCACCACACTCGCCAGTCACTACAAGTGCTCCGTCAACGACCTGCCCCTCTCCATCTCGCTCTCGTGGCTCGAGCAAAAGGCTGTCGCCTGCCTGCTCACCCTCCTCTCGCTCAACGTCCAAAACATCCGTCTCGGCCCCGCCCTTCCCGCCTTTGTCACCCCCAACGTCCTCAACGTGCTCGTCGACAAGTTCAAGTTGACACCCATTCGCAACGACAACGCAACCGGTGATCTCAAGCAGATGTTTGCCGAGAAGCACCAGGCATAAAAAGCCAAAGAGGTCACAAGTAGAAAAGATTGTCTAATAGGCGAATACACCTTAAGCAATATGAACAGACTGAAGAAAAGCACAAAATAATGGAAAAAGGGGGAGAAAATAATGAGTAATGCTTCCGTGAGTTCCGCTATAAACTAGCGTAGTATTGCGTCTTAAATCTTAATTCTTCTATTCAGCAGCAATACGGTCACTCCGGGCAACCCTGCTTGGAGATGTTTCAGCCGAGGATCACTCTTACTCCGACACAACTCCGAGGCACACCAATTATGTCTCGTGAACGTCGACACCTCGCTCTCCCAGTGAGTCTCTCGTTTCCTTATAAGAGCCTTCCGCCGGGCGGGCTTCCGGCGCATTGAGCCTGATAGACAACACAATGATGTACATGGACGGTAATAAGTGGGTATTAAGTTACGAGGACTATTCCTATAATTCTATTATTTTCAATACTTTCATTGCTAACGAATTACAAATCAGTCTTTTAACTTTTTCCTCTCTTTTCTTTTCCTTCCCTTCTACCTTGTCGTATAGAATGGACCACACCAACGTACCCCGCTTACGGACGCAGCTGAAAGGCGTCTTTGAAGAGAGTGAGTTGTATCGCGGTGAAAAATGTCCGCTCGTCCTAACCGCCAAAGAGGAGACAGGCACCAGGTACGCATCCCGGGCGCGGGTGGGTTTGCTTTGAGTGGGGCGCGGGAGGGGCTACATCAGAGGCGGCTCTTGTGCGTGGATGGCGTCAAAGCGGTTGTGTGAGAAAATGCGGTTTTGTTTTGCGCTGTCCCGTCGAATCTGCCTTGACTCCGGCACATCAGTGCCTTTGTACCTTCTTGTTGAAGTGTCTACATTGATGGGCGAGTTGACGCATCTCTTCCGTGAGTGTCCTTTGCCCAATCGAACTGATGTTGTTTTTTTTTTTCGCTCTCGTTCACTTTGCTTCTTCTCAAAATGAGTCCTTCCATCCTATAAACGCGCCATTCCCTTGCTGCACTATGCACACACTCTTGATTTTGACCGACTCTGACGCACTCCGGCTCTCTTGTTTGCTCCTGCGTGCTCTTACACAGCGTTGATCGTCTCGTTGAGCTGGTCACATCAAAACGGCCACAGCTCCACCACCTGCTCAAGACGCACGGCGCACTCCTCATTCGGGGCTTTGGTATCACCAAGCCAAGCGAGTTTGAACAGGTCGCTCTCGCAGTAAGGCCCCACTCAACGAGAGAGACCTGAGACACACACTCTCTCCCTGACTCTCTATCACTTTGTTTCTCTCTCTCTCTCTCTATCACTTTGTTTTTTTCTCTCTCTCTCTATCACTTTGTTTTTCTCTCTTTCTCTATCACTTTGTTTCTCTCTCTCTCTCTCTCTCTCTCTCTCTCTCTCTCTCTCTCTCTCTCTCTCTCTCTCTCTCTCTCTCTCTCTCTCTCTCTCTCTCTCTCTCCCTCTCTCTCTGGCGTCTTCGTCTTGCGCGTCGCCCTTCCGCCTTACCCGTCTATTTGTGCGTCAGTGCGGTGACGGCGGTCGCTCGAGCTCAAGTTGACAATGGCCGCCATACGAGCGTCTGTGGCCCAAGCAACCAGGCTTGCAACAAACTCGGGTGTTCGTCCGCGCACAATGGGAGCACGCTGTTGGACCATGACGAGGCGCTGGCCATTGGCCTCCTTGTAGTACACTACACAACACAACGGGTGACTCAGCGACCGCTTGCTGGCCGCCGGCCACTGTTACCTTCCAGGCTGGTGCACAGAACCTTGTGTGTGCCCCGCACATCGTATCCGGTGACGGGCAGCACGCTGTCGTGCAGCAAATGGCCTACACATTCGAGTTCTGCAAAAACGAACAATCACGACCAAATCAAATGGGCCAAGTTGATCAAGCCTACCCAGCGAGGTGACAAGAAGGTCTATCGCAAGCTGACCAACGTTGCCGATGGATACGGATGGCTAGAGAGACGGAGAGAGTGAGCGAGGAGAGTAAGAGAGGAGAGAGTAAAAAGTCGATTTGTACAATGACAAGAGTGGCTCCTGCAAAGTCAAGTGCACCATCTTTCAGAGGATAAAACATCACGGTGATTGCAGTCAGGTGGGAAGAAGGTGGATCTCCAAAGCAAAGAAAATAATTGATTATTGAGTTTAGTGACTATAGTGTCATTCAACTCTTTCAACTTTCAACTTTCAATTCACACTCACTCATCACAGCTTTTCTCTTGGATCTATAAATGACAAAGGCTCGAAATGTGCTTATAGTAACGAGTGTGGTCACAGCGGCGATCATTGCATCTGTGTTTATACAACAGCGAGCCGAACGCGTCGTACGAATCCAATGTGTCGCACTCGATTGGTTTGTGACACTCACACTCACTGTCTCTCGCTCGTTTCCTGCAGCAACTGCGACAAGGGGTAGTACGTGACTACGAACGACGCTTAGAACGAGAGAAGAAGCTTGAACGGCCAAACGACAAGAGCGAATAGAGCGAATAGAGCTTCATTTGTACTACATGTAAAACACTCTGTCTCTCCTGACTGGTCTATATGTTTCGTTCGAAGACGTCCGATGTCAATGGGTTTATGACTCTTTACTATCGCACACGTCACAAGAGTCGTCAAAGAGTCGATCCTCACTCGTTCCCAAACTAAACAATCTGCGATCAGACTCATCAGTCAATTTCCGCAAAAGTCTCTCTTTCTCTCCTATTCAGGCTTCGCCCGCGTTTCACCACAATGACCGCAGTGCCCAAAACGGATTTCCCCTGCCAGGGTCTCAACGATCTCAAGCGCGGTCACGCGAAAAAGCTCCTGAAAACGTACCCAGACATTCCGACGCTCCACGGCCTCTACGAAAGCCACAACGTTCGCGCCCTCGTCACAGACTTTTCCAAGCTCTTGGTAAGTCCATGCCTGCAGGTTACAAGTATCAGTTCGCTCTCTAGGCTGTGGGGAGTTTTTTTGTGTACACAATATTTTGGACCCTCAAAAATTTTTCCCGCTCGCAGCCGCTTTCCTTTGCCTTTGCGTCTTGCCGCTTCCCTTCAATGGAAACATATGGTTTGTTACTGTGCGCCTCTTGTGCTATCGTGCTGTCTGGGGATTGTTTACGCTTTTTATTAACTCTACCCTACAAAAAAAAATTTTTTTTGAGGTTGATTTAACCCAACTCGAATTAATGATTCTCGCCTGACCTGCACTCGCACACTACGGTCACGATCTAAACATTCAACTGCGAACAGTACCGCCGGCGCCGTTTGAGTCTTCTCTTTGTGTCGAAGTTCATTTCGAGTTCATTTCGCTTAAAACTCACCTGTCGAAAATATTTTATTATTATTATTATGATTATTTAGTGGACTCTCGATGGATTTTTCTCGTGTAAGATGATGCCGGGGTGGAAAGTGCGACGCCTTGTGGGCGTGAGCAAGACCAAGACCAAGATTGTGATGTACTCGTGCGCACGGTGCTCGCGACGATTCGACAGACCCGCACGCGCCATTGACCACCTTCTGCTTCACGAGAGTGTCCTTCGCCTTGGTGGCGACGACCAGAAGACCCTGACATGCAGCAAGTGCAGCTCCAGCCTTGACTCGAACAAGGAGGCACTCGACCATCTTGCTAGCGTGCACGGGCTTGTTTTTGACGCAGTCGACAACGAGACGAGCGGACCGAAATGTGACAGAGACTGGGACCTCGATGGGAACCTCGCCCGCATTGCCAACACCATCAACAAAAGCACCGCCGCCAATGACAACAACAGCACCAACGCCAACCACGATGACAGGGCAGTCGCCAATGAAACCGAAAATGACGACGTGCTGGAGGAGAAGGAGGCGGAGACACCCGCGTCGCCCACAGTGACCGAGTCCGACTCGTCGTTCGCCTCATCTCCCTCCACCATTCTCTTTGACGAGTCTTCCCTATCAACAACGGCGTGGCACACAAACCCCCACAAGCGACGCAGCGTCGACGACTTGGACGACTCGTCCTGTGACGCAAGTGACATTGGCAACCCTGTCCATGAGCGCCTGTGCAAGCGCACGCGCACCTGCGATGCGAGTGACTCGGCGAGCGCGCTCGTGCCCGACATCATGGACATGATCGAGCGCGGCTGCATCACCGACCCGATTGGCGCTGACAACGACCTGCCCGTTGTAGACCCGTCTTTGGCATGGGTCAGCGACTACATCTCTCTTCCCCAAGATTCAAGCAACGACTTTGCGGAGCTGCTCGCCTTTACCTCTCCCCACAACACCAACAGCGCCTTCCTCAGCAGCACCGTCTGATCTAATCCCATGTACATATATGATTTCCCTATCCCCATGTTTTTTTTTTTACATTGCAACAGCCACTTATACAATCTTACATACTACGTTTACTTTGCACACATGCATGCACTCGTTCCGCTCAGCTACGATAGCCAGCGCTTCTTGAGTTTCTCGCCCACGTACACTGCCGTTTTGGTGGCGCCCGCCGTCACAATGCCTTTCAGGCTCTGCGTGAGTGCTGGCCATGCAATAGTATCACGTACCGCCTTGCGTAGTGTCTCTGCACGCTCTTTGGGCTCCTGTTGTGCAAGTGATGCGTGTGAAATGCCGCGCGCCGCCAAAAAACGCTCTGGCAACGATTCAATGAGAGACGCCGTTGTGGTCGTGGGAAGCAGAGCAAGGGCCGTGTCTCCATTCATCGGCGATGTGCACACTTGTGCCAGGGACGCTTCGTACCAATGAACAAGTGCGTCGGCACTGCCCTCGCTGATGTTTTGCACCTTGTGCGGGCTCTCGCCGCCCACCACCATGCGGAAGTCGCCCGCGTACGACAGACCCACAATTTCATGAAACAGCGCCGCACGCGTCGTCGTCGCTGAGGTCGGCTCGCACGTGGCCCGTTGAAGAAGAAGTCCACAGGCAAGAGCGCTTCGCAGATTGCTCGCCTGAGCCGATGCGACGCGCTCATTGTCGACAAGAACACGCACGGGCTTTTGCATGCGACCGCTCATGTAGAGTGTCCGCCAGTGTCTCAAATCGTCCACAAGCGCATCTGTCTCGACCACCCCGTACTTGATGAGCGCGCCCTCCACCTCAACCAGCGTGTTGAAGTACACTCCAGCGCCGACGTTTCGCTGCAGCGCCCCCGCTCCTTTCGCTCCCGCCAGCCGCACCAATCCCGCATAATGACCGCCATTCCTTTGTACATTCTCCGTGTGCCACCTCTCGGCATTGTCCACGGCAAAGACATAGTCAATCATCGTTCGCTACCGAGAAGGTGAGACAACTTGTCGAATAAATTGCAATGAAAACAAACCTTGGTTTTTTCATGGCCAGTCTGAGCAAAAGCGCCACTTCCGTACGAAAATGCGTACTGTACAGCCGGAAAGTGCGAGAGGATATTATTGTGGAACCCCGACCGAAGCATATGAGAGATGAATAAAAAAATTAAGAATTTGAGTCGTGTTTGAGTCTGTATTTTGAGATCAGCAGAGATTTGATTTTTGAAGGAGAGCAATCAATCGTTTCTATCCTCGATTCCAACAATGAATAAAGGAAACACGAGAGTCAGCACACACGAGGAAGAGAAATTTATTCCAGTCATCTAATTTCGCGATCATCTTACTGCGCTTTTGTGATCATCTATTCTCACTTTTGTGATCGTCTAATGGGTTCATTAATAATTTTCATTGAATATTACTGTTCGAGGAGCGCTCGGGAGTGACGCTGCGACGGGGAGGCATGGGGGAGTTTGAATTGGACAAACTAGTGGCGCTGGAGACGCGACGCGCAATGGTCTGGCAGCGACGAACAGCGTGGGCCGTCAAGATGGAATTTGTAGAGTCCTCGGGGGTAGTGTCGCCAAAGACGCCGAGAATGTCGGAGCGAGCGTCGCGCGAGTCAGCGCGCAAAAGCAGCCGTCCCGACGCGGGTGTGTGCAGCGCAAAGAGCAGCCCCTCGGCGGCGGCGGCAATGGCAGCGGGCGTCGACTGTTCTTCATCGTCACAGTGGGCCACAGACATGGACGACGTGTCGAACGCCGTTACAAAACTCAACTCGACGTCCCCCTTGCTCTTGGCCTTGACTGCCGTCACCATGACCATGTCGTTAAACACGTGCAGACGTACCCGGCGCTCCTTGGCCTTCTTCCCCGCGCCCGTCAGCTCAACGCAGTCACTCTCCATCACAAACCGTCGCGTCGGCTGGATCACTTGGAAATCGCGC
The DNA here is from genome assembly GCA_943704425.1 of Ministeria vibrans ATCC 50519. NCBI lineage: Eukaryota > Filasterea > Ministeriida > Ministeriidae > Ministeria > Ministeria vibrans. The sequence continues at coordinate 10,136 of CALSCP010000837.1, read as the reverse complement.
GGAAGGCCCTTGACGCCCTTTTGAATCGCAATTGCTCGTAATCGCATCTCAGACTCGCGTCTCTACATACACAATGCAAAAAGGCCGATAGTATAAAACGAAGAAAATGTGTGAAAAAAAAGGATAATTCGAAATAAACAATTCCTAGGACGTACGACAGTGTTGAGATGCTCAGCGAGTTCCTTGACACGACCGAGGGTCTGGTGCAGTGGCTTGTAGTCCTTGTGCGCGACGGGCGTTCGCTTTGCCAAATCTAGAACGACACAAGTTCAACACACACAACCACACACAGACACGTAAAGAGAGAGAGACACACAGACACATCGAGAACCACAAACAATACTGAAAGAAAGATAATAGAGATCGACACACATCACGCACATTTGCATACATACATACATACACATGCAGAGAGAGAGACAAAGTGATAGAGAGAGAGACAAAGTGATAGAGAGAGAGACAAAGTGATAGAAAGACAAAGTGATAGAGAGAAAGAACAGAGGAGGAGAAAAACATACACACACACACACATTTTCTTCTCGTACCTGCCAAAAGCATAGTGTACCGAGGAATACGCTGGACCGGGCACAGAAGATGTTCAGAGAGACCCAGTGCACGGCACTCGGGCCGCTGTTGCCGCTCGCGCAGGAACTTACGGAAGCGCGAGCTGTTCTCCGTCAGCGACTCGATCGTATCAATCGCCATTGGAAAGTTGGAAATGAACGGAGAGTACACCTAAGCAAATGTTTTCCTCTCCTTTATCGGCACCGAGCGCCTTTGTAGTAACATCACGTTGCATTGAATTACATTTTTCAAGCGTGCGAGTAGAGACATCGGTTTGATCTTGTCTTTGGACTTTTTTTTCGCATTTTTTTTGTGGGCATCTCCTTCGTTTGACACGCACGCTCCGTTCGTCTCGCCTGTCCAATTCGCGTGGATGACAGCCATATAAAGCTGTGGTGGACACACCTGACTCATTAACATCTCACATCCTCTTTTTTCCCTTTTTTTCTTTTTTTTTTTTCTCTCATCCCTCCCACATTTCGTTCAGAATGAGCGTCAGCATCCACAAGCTCCCTGTCGAAGGTGCCAAGGTGTACACCGGCAAGAAGTTCTCCGACGACCGGGGCTTCTTCTACGAGGCGTACAACAGCAACAGCGTGATCGCCGCAAACGAGCAGCCCAAAAAGTTTGAGCAGATCTCCGTTTCGCAGTCCAAGGCAAACGTGCTGCGTGGTATCCACTGCTCGGCGTACGGCAAGACCGTCAGCTGTCTTGCCGGCTCGCTCTACGACTTTGTCGTGGATTTGCGCGAGGGTTCGCCCAGCTACTTGCAGTGGAGCTGTGTGCATCTCACCGCCGAGAACATGAAGCAACTGTACGTGCCCGCCGGCTGTGGTCACGGTTTCATCTCCGGCGAGGACGGCTGCACCATCACCTACTTCCAGGAGGGTACCTACGACCCGGCGGCCGACCGCAACGTGGCCTGGAACGATGCTACGCTCAACATCAAATGGCCCATCCCCGAGGGTGTCACTCCCATCATCTCGGACAAGGACCAGGCCGCCAAGCCTCTTGTGCCGAGCGCGGTCGCCACCACGACCGCCGCGCGCAAGCGTCTTCTCGTCGTTGGTGCCTCGGGCCAGGTCGGCGCGGCCCTCTTGCAGTCCTTTAGCGACTACGTCACCGTCGGTACCTACTGTGGCGTGCAGACTGACGCGTCGCTCGTCCATTGCAACCTTGAGCAGGCGGCCGAGTCAACCGACTACGCCAAGCAAATGATCACCATGTCTATGCCCGACGTGGTTGCCATTTGCGGTGCTTTCACCTGGGTCGACGGCTGCGAGTCGGACCTCACCAAGGCGTACGCCATCAACGCGACGGGTCCCGCCAACATTGCGACTGCCGCCGCCGCTATTGGCGCCAAGGTCGTTTACTACTCGTCCGACTACGTCTTTGACGGCTCCGCCGGTCCCTACGATGAGACGGCCACGCCTAACCCGGCCAGTGTGTACGGCAAGAGCAAGCTTGAGGGTGAGCGTCTTGTCACCCTCGCCGCGCCCGACGCCATTATTGTTCGCACCACTGGTGTCTACGGACCCGAGACGCAGCAGAAGAACTTTGTCAACACGCTTATCAAGCAACTCTCGAGCGCCGGTGTCACCTCTTTCCCCGTGCCCAGCGACCAGATTGCCACGCCCACCTACAACAAAGACATTGCCGCCGCTACCCGTGCCCTCGTCAACAAGGGTGCCGCAGGCATCTTCAACGTCGTTGGCCCGGCACTCATGAGCCGCCACGCATTCGCCACCGAGGTCGCTACTCTGCTCAAGCTCGACACCGCCAAGCTGAGCGCCGTCGAGACCAAGAACCTCGGCCAGAAGGCGCCGCGTCCCCTCGCCGCCGGCCTCACCCTCACCAAGCTGCAGGCGACCCTGCCGGACTTCAAGCCGCACTCGGTCGCCGATGCCCTCGCCGACTGGAACCCGCACGTCATGTCCTACTACGCAACGACCCAGGCAACCGGCAACGTCGCCCAGAAGAAGGTCTGGTACGCGCCGCACACGTTTGAGGCGTACGGCGAGGAGGAAATCCGCGCCGTCGAGCAGTGCCTGCGCGCCGGCTGGCTCGCACCCGGCCCCATCACGGCCGAGTTCGAGCAGCGTGTCTCGACCTACTTTGGCAAGGCCTGTGGCATCATGGTTAACTCGGGTTCCTCCGCCAACATGGTCGGTCTGTCCGTGCTCAACCTGCCCAAGGGCTCCGAGGTCGTCACTCCCGCCTGCACCTTCTCCACCTCCATTGCCCCCATGGAGCAGATTGGTGTCAAGCCCGTCTTTTGTGACGTCGAAATTGGTCGCTACGTTCCCTCAATCGAGCAGGTCCTCGAGAAGATCACCGACAAGACTAGCTGCATCTTTATTCCCAACCTCATCGGTTCCAAGATTGACTGGGCGGGTCTGCGCGCTCGTCTGCCCCGCAAGGACATCTGGCTCTTCGAGGACTCGTGCGACACCATGACGTGCACACCTGACACGGATGTTGCCTCCATTTCGTTCTACGCAAGCCACATTATCACGGCCGGCGGTTGCGGTGGCGTCGTCATGTTCAAGGACCCTGCTTTCCACTCCAAGGCTCTCATGTACCGTGACTGGGGTCGCATCGGCAACAACTCCGAAGATGTCACCGAGCGCTTTGGCCACGAGGTCGACGGCATCCCCTACGACTTCAAGTTCCTCTACGCCGTCCACGGCTACAACTTCAAGTGCTCCGAGATGAACGCCGCCTTTGGTGTCTCGCAAATGAAGAAGCTGCCGCACTTTACCAAGCTGCGCAAGGACAACATTCGCCGCTACGTCACCAACCTGACCAAGGCAAACGCCAGCTACATCCTACCCATCGACTTTGAGAAGTACGACTGGCTTGCCTTCCCCCTTACCATTGCCGAGGGTAAGCCCACCACGGAACGCATGGACCTGTTGCGTTACCTCGAGGAGCGCGACGTCCAGGTGCGTGTCTGCTTCGCTGGCAACATCACGCGCCACCCCGCCTACCGCAACTACCTCCAGGAATTCGAGGCCTCTGACGCCATTATGGCGCGTTCCTTCCTTCTCGGTGCTCACCACGGTCTCACCTTCGAGGACATCGACCGTGTCTGTGACCTTCTCATCCGCTTCGACAAGGGCCTCTCGGGCCCCAAACACTCAGAGCTTGCTGCTGCTGCTGCCGCCGCCGCCAAGAAGTAGTTTTCTTTTTTGTTTGTGTGCTCTGTTTATACGTGTTGATAATACGGAAATACATTAATCCTGTTATCGTAAAAAATTCAGCAAGAGATGACTATCAAAAATTCAAAATAGTTTACGAAACCAGTGCAATAGAGTTATTCAGTAATCCAATAGCAGTGCACATTAGATAAAATTGAAAATTGAAAATAATAATTATTATTATTATTATTATTATTATTATTATTATTATTATTATTATTATTAGTAGTAGTAGTAGTATTATTATTAGGTTATTAGACGTATTATTATTTTTTATTCATGTCGAAGAAGAACGATCCTCCGCGGCAGCAAAGACAAAGCGATTCACTGGCCATGGGTACACCGGGTCGCTCGACTTTCCGCGTGTTTCTCAGCGGGTACAGAATTAATTATAAAACCACGTCATTAATTCTCTCGGCTGCCACTGCAGCCCCGGTGGGATGGAGAAGGAGCGGTCGCTCTTTGTAGACGGCCATTTTCCTCGCTTGCGGGCTCTGTGTGAGGAAAATGGACTCCAGGTGAGTGTGTGTCGTGTGTGTGTCGATGATTTGACAAAAGCCAAACCCATCGCCTTCTTCAGCTTACGTTGAGCGATTTCCGCTGGGGCACATCCCCCGACGACGCAAACAACCCTTATGTGCTCAAGACAGCCATGGACGAGATAGAGCGAGCCGATCTGTTCGTGTCGCTCTCCGCTTCCCGCTATGGCTGGCACGGCATCGACGACGAGCTGCTCCAGCAAAACTTTGCCAATATTCTTCGCTATCCAGCATACGCATGGGCTGCCAGCGTCCGCGATCGTTCGCAACCCGAGCTGGAATACCTGGCATGGCAAAGAGTGTTGCAGCAAAGTACAGCCAAGGTGACCACAAAACGACAAAAAAAAACGCACAATGATTTTCCTACTAATACGTCTTGTTACAATTTTGACTGTGATTGACTTGCCTCTAAAATTATTATGACTAGAAATGGTCTGCTTACATGTTCCGCAGCGCTGACTATGACCGCCAAATGATCGAGAGACTCAACGAACAGGCGGCGCGACGGTACCAGCCCGAGTCGGGTGAGAGCGCAAGGATGCTTGAAGAGCTACGCGAGCGTATCCTTGACAGCTACCACGAATCGAAACCGAACACGCTCATGCTGCCTGCTTACAGCGATCCCGACGAGGCCGCTAACTGGCTTGCGCGCGAACTCGAGCGCCTTCTTCTCCAGCAAGTGTTTCCCACTCTGCCTTTCTCCACCGCATTGAGTGTCGTCGACTCGGAGGCGGTTGCCCAAGATTACACAGTGTGCACCCTTGCCTACACGCTCGTCACCAATACACCTGCCTTTCATGATCAGGCTCCCTCGAGTCCATCCCCACAGCAGCCACTCCCAGCACATCCGCGCGTCCGCAAACTCGAGAGTGCCCTTACCGACGCCGCCGGTGCGCCTCTTGTCGTGGTTGGCCCGCGCGGAGCAGGGCGTGCGTCAACACTGGCCGCCTGGATCAAGCTTTGCCAAGAGTACGTATTATATAATAATAATACTAATAATAATAATAATAATAATAATAACAATAATAATAATCGTAATAATAATAATAATAATCGTAATAATAATAATAATAATCGTAATAATAATAATAATCATAATAATAATAATAATAATAATAATAATAATAATCATCATCATCATAATAATAATAATAATAATAATAATAATAATAATAATAATAATACTTTTCATTGTTAGTCGCCGAGCTGCGAGCGACATTGTGACGGGGACACACAATCGACGGCTGTTCTATCACTTTGTGGGACGTACGGCGTCGAGTCGCGAGTCGACGCTGATGCTGTTGCGCATGGTGCAGTGGATGCTCGAGCTTGAGGGTCGTGAGTTTGGCCAGGAGGCGGAGCTGCTGGACACCACGCGACTGCACCGACGTGTCGAGCAGTTGTTGTATGCGGTGGCACGCGGCGACCTTGGAAGCGGATCTAGCAGTGCTCCCGTCACCATTGTCATTGATGGCGTGGACGACGTCATTGACGCCACTGCCAAAGTTTCATGGCTGCCCGACGTATTGCATTGGTGCAAACAGGGCTACGACGGCCTTCGTCTGGTCGTGTCGGTGACCGCTGGTTGCGAACACCACACTGAGCTGACGCGCAATCGGGCGTGGCCCAGCATGAGCGTCGAGCCGTTATCGGTAGCTGAGCGCGAGACACTCGTGACGACAGTCGCCGCACGACGCCACGTTGACCTTGGCACTCCACTGGTGGCGTGTCTCAGCCAGAATGACACGCTTAAACACCCGTTGTCGGCACGCATCATTGCCGAGTACCTATGTGTTCACTATGCGGATCCGGTCAAGGAGGTGAGTACAAGCATGCTCGACACGGAGATTCTCTCCCTTGGCAGCGGCATGCGCGTGCTCGAGCTCCATCTGACACACATTGAGGCGTTGCACGGCACCAAGCCACGCCACTTTGCCGACGGCCTCGAGCCGCCGTCGTCGGGCCCATTCTCGAGCGCTTCAAATGCCGCGACTCTGAACGTCAAGGACACACCGGGTGCATCGCAATTGTCCATTTCCTCCAAGGACGCACAAGACGACGCTATTCCCGGCGGTCTCATCGGCGAGCTCCTTTGCCTGCTCACCGCCGCACGTTTTGGTTTAATGGAACGCGAACTGCTTGCGCTGTTGGGACTGCGCGAGCAGCAGTGGGCGCCCATCTATCGCGAGTTGCGCGCCTTTCTGGTCGAGCTCAACGGCGTGTTGTCGCTGTGTCATGCGCAGGTTCGCGAGCTCGTACTCCACCGCTACTTCCACTCCGCAACCAGTGGTGCCGCCAATGTTATGCGAGTTGCACGCACACGTATTGCTCGCTATTTCCGTCTCGCCATCACGCACGACCCTTTTTTCTCGGCGGTGCGCGTCGCACAAGAGCTGCCCTGGCTCATGCTGCAATTTGAGGACCGCGACGGAATGCAGCGTTGCCTCACGTGCTTGCCCGTGATGCTGCAGCTTCACTGCATCTCACCCGTTCAGCTGTTGCGACTCTGGACCTGGCTTGGTGTCGAGTCCAAAGATATTTGCCTGATGCTCGCGACGGCTCTGCTCCAGTTCGAGACGGACTTGTCGACATCAGCCAAAGCTGGTGCGTCGTCTAGTGCCTCATCGTCCTCCTTATCTACCGCCAAGCCATCGGCGGCACAGCAACAGTCTATTGTGGGCGCTGGTGGGGTGATGGTCGGCGGGACGGTCAGCACACGCCAGCACGTTGCCTACCTGCGAGCAGTCGCCGACACTTGTCGCATGGTAGGACACGACCGAGAGGCGCTACAGGGCTACGAGAAGGCGCTGGCACACCAAGAGTACCTGCTGGGAGCCGAGCACTATGACGTCGCCGACACCCTCTTGCGGCTGGGTCGCCTCAAGGATCGCATGGGGCAACCCGATGCTGCATTTGGTCTGCTCAAGCGTAGTCTGGCGATCATTGAGCACACAAGTGGACGCGAGTCGATAGAGGCGGCGTCGCGCCACAAGCTGCTGGCCGACCTCTATGCGGTGCAAGAGAGCTACGGTTCATCCTTGACACATTACCGTGCGACGCTCGGCATTGAAGAGGCACTCTTTGGACGCACGCATGCGGATGTGGCACACACGCTCGAGCGCATGTCAACAGTGCACGTGAGCAAGGGAGATATTCGCGAGGCACTTTCACTGCAGTCGCGTGCGCTTGCGATCCACGAGGCGCGCCTTGGACCCAGTCATGTGGACCTGGTGCCCTCGTTGGATCTGCTGGTGCAGCTGCAACAGCGCGAAGAGATGTTCACCGAAGCGCGCCATGTGCTCGAGCGCGTCATTCGCATCCTCGAGGCGTACCATTCGCCTACACATCTCTCCCTCGCTGCGCCCCTTGTTGCGCTGGCGCACGTCCAGACGCGTCTTGGCGAGCCGGACAAGGCGGTGCCCATGTACCGGCGCGCACTCGCCATCGAAGACGCGGTACTTGGGGTCGCTCATGCTCGCACGGCAATCACACGCACACAGCTGGCAGGTGCACTCGCGCTGGATCATCGTGCACGCGAGGCCATTGATTTGTACACACAGGCGGTGCGAGCGCTTGAGGGTGCCCACGGACCGTCGACGGTTGCACGCAACGGTGCTATTCGTTCCCTGGGTCGCCGCGTGTCGCTCCTGCGCTATGCTGAGAGTCGTGGAAGCAGCGAGAACCCCGAAGAGGCACGCGAGCTGAGTGCTCTCAGCGAGGAAGAGTGTCGTGAGAGCGAGGCAGTCGTGCTGAGCAGTCTGGCGGGTCTCCTGATGCGCGTACAGCGCAGCAACGAGGCGCTGCCGCTGTGCCAGCGTGCACTCAGCATCCGCCAGGACCTTTATCGTCATTTAAATGGCGGAGCACACCCCGTGGTTGCCGCCAATATGAACGACCTTGCGGCTATCCATCTGTCGCTCAAGGAGGAGCGCGACGCACTTCAACTAAGCCGCAAGTCGCTTGTCATGTACGAGACGTGCTTTGGCAAGGACTCGTGCGAGGCGGCGAGCACGTTGACCAACTTGGGCGCGATCTGTCTCGAGCTGAATCTGGTGGACGATGCACACGCGCATGTTGAGCGCGCGCACGACATCCGCACGCGTCGTTTAGGCGAACGCCACACGGATACAGCCAAGTCACTCACGTTGCTGGCGCGCATCAAGGCACGACGGGGCCACATCAACGAGTCGCTCCGGCTGCACGAGCAGGCGCTCGTCATCCAGGAGGAGGCGCTAGGCAAGGAGCATCCTGATGTGCTTGTCACGCTTGCTGCAATGGCTCGCGCATATGCACAGCAGGAAGAGTACGAGAAGGTAAGACCATACGGGGTACTAAGATAATATCAATGAAAATAATTAATAGAGAATCATAATAATAATACTTTTGTTTTGTATTAAATTTTATTAATTTTTCTTAATACTTTTGTTTTTTTTTTCGCTGCATCCGTCGGTGATTTGTTGATCATATTGTAGGCAATTCCATTGTATGAACGGCTTGTTGCAAGTGACGAAAAAGTCTTTTCGAGCGATTCTCTCGAGATTGCAACGTCACTTGCCAACCTGGGCGGAGCACTGTTTGGCGGAGGGTATCTCAAGGAGGCACAGCCGCGCTACATCCGCGCACTTGCCATACGCCAGCGTGCTTTGGGCGACCGTCACCAATCGGTACTGGTGTGTGTGTGTCTTTGTGGTGTGTCTTTGTGGTGTGTCTTTGTGGTGTGTCTTTGTGGTGTGTCTTTGTGGTGTGTCTTTGTGGCGTGTCTTTGTGGTGTGTCTTTGTGGTGTGTCTTTGTGGTGTGTCTTTGTTCTTTGTGGTATGTGTATATTTGCGTGGACATAGCGTATTTGCGTGTGCGTAGTGTAGTGTAGTTGCGTGTGCGTAGTGTAGTGTGTTAGAGTGTGACACGTACATTTTTGTGGCATTGATTGTTTGTTGTTCGTGGTTTTTTTCTTTGGCAGACATTGAAGGTTCGACATGATTTGGAGCAACTTCAGTATGCGGTGCGACGGGAGAACAAGAAAAACGAGAAAAAATGCATTTTGATGTGAGAGAGCGAAACAAACGAAGAGAAAAGAAAAAAAAACATTATATCATACTTCATTAAGCAATAATATCATACTTTATTCAAAGTTGTCAGGATAAGACTTGAGATATAGCCTCTTGTTCGCGCACCGGGAGGGTGGCCAACACCGAGTGGAAGGCAGGACCAGCCTGGGACGCAACGTCGCGGAACACCGACGTAAGATATTCCTTAAATGTGGCAGCATGAAAGTCAGACGTGATGTGTGCGTGAAGAGCGAGTGGGAGTATGTGTGGGTGTTTTTCAGTGGCATGTGTATGTGTGGGGTTTTTGCGGCGTGACGTTGTGTGGTGGCTTCATACCAACAGATTGAGTGCATAGATAGGATCATCGCGAATCTCCGGATCGTCTTCTTCCTCCTCTCCTTCGTCGTCCATGTCAAATCCGTCCATTTCTAACAAATTTATCATAAAATATATCATTAGTATCAATCGAGAATGTGAGTGAGCAAATGTGCCTAGTCAATTGGTTAGTTTTACCTGAGAGGAGTAGAGCATAATCTTCGGCGGGTGCAAATGGCGATCGTTTCTTTCCCGCATCACTCGATCCACCACCCACATCCTCCCAACCTTCCCCCTAAAAACAACACAAGTATAAACACAATATATATATATATATACATACAAAAGACACACTCTTTCCCTCGATCTATCTTCATCTCTTTGTTTCTCTCTCTCTCTCTCTCTCTCTCTCTCTCTTTCACACACACACACACACACACACACACACACACACACACACACACACACACAC
>CALSCP010000833.1:0-30229 GCA_943704425.1 Ministeria vibrans ATCC 50519 | reverse complement strand
GAGAGAGAGAGAGAAAGAGAGAGAGAGAGAGAGAGAGAGAGAGAGAGAGAGAAAGAGAGAAGAAACAAAGTTGGAGGGAGGGATAGAGAAAGAGAAAATCGAATAATTATTATATTTGTGTGTGTGTGTGTGTGTGTGATTGATTCCTTGTTCCCGTAGTTGGCCGCTCGAAACTGTCTCGTGGGCCAAGATTCCACAATCAAAGTTGCGGATTTTGGGCTGAGTCGTCACATGAACGCGGATAACTACTATCGAGTGCAGCACAAAGGGAAATTGCCTGTGCGTTGGATGGCGCTGGAGTCACTCGAGTTCCGCAAAGTAATAATATTATTAGCATTGTTGTTATCTTTTTGACTAACAACTTATTATTGTTGTTATTATTATTATTGCGTGTATTCGATAGTTTTCGGTCAAGACAGATGTGTGGTCGTTTGGAGTGCTTATGTGGGAAGTAATGACATTTGGGACTGTTCGGTATGTTTAACAACCCCAAAGATGTGACTTAAGATTAAGAATTGTGTGATAATAATAATAAGAATGATAATAATTATTAATAATAATATTTTATTAATCTTATTATTATTATCATTATTATTATTACCAATAGAGAGTTGTACTCAACGATTGGTTTGTTGCATAATAATTATATTAATTTTTCTTTTTCATTATTATTGTAGTCCGTATCGGACAGTGCAATTGCGGGAGTTGACGTACAATCTGCGGGCGGGGAAGCGACTAGCGCAACCGCGGGGCTGTCCTGCGGATGTGTATGCGCTGATGATGCGCTGCTGGCACGCTAATGCCAAGATGCGCCCCGACTTCACACAGCTGCGCGCACTACTCGCCGACATTCTTTTGGCGCATCGCAGAGGGAATGAGCCTGAGCGTCTCCTTGGTGCTGAGCTGGAGAATATCACTTCTTCTATTCTGTGATTTTGGATATATATGTATATATATATTATATATATATATGTATAGAGAGAGAGAGAAGGAGAGAGAGAGAGAGAGAGAGAGAGAGAGATATTAAAATTACGACTCATTTTGATCAGGACAGACGTGGATAATTATTCTTATTGTTATTATTATTATTAAAAGAGAAAATTAATATAGAATCCGAGAGGTATACTCATAATAAGAATAAGAATTCAGAGCATCCCCACATCGAACACATCACATCGAACGACTTCTGCAAGGCCGCCTTTGACTCAGTCCCTCGTGACAGCCTGTGGCACCTCTGATCCACCGGAGATCCACCTGTTCCAAAGAGACGGTGCGGCTCCTCTGCTTTATATCAGACGCAACCCGCACAACAGCCTACCCGTCGCCATGCCAGCAGCCATTGCAAGGTCAATTCGGACACAGACGCATTCGCCCTCGGCCCGCTACTTGATCTGACGCCACCACATGCACGGCTACCCAACACGTGCCGCAGCGCACACGACACATTCTGTCCCTTGACCTCACCCTCTCCCTTTTAATTTGTCAGCTAGAGGCGACGCCCCCCGACTGAATCAGCTCCCAAAGATTGTCAAGAAGAGTACCACGTCGGGTGGGCGAATACGTGCACGTGAGCTCAATGCCCTCACTGGCGGGAACCCCATACGCCAACCTGAGAACGCACGACAGCACGCTGAGCTTATCCGCATGTATACCGTGTTTTGCCGCCGCGCTATGTGTACTAACTACCTCATAACCTCCTCCAGTGTCTCCACTCTCTTCCGTTTGCAAAACAAGTGACAACGCGTCACCGTGAGCTGCACCGCTTTCACTTGTGCGTCGCTTACGTCGATGTTGTCGCCTTTTATCCGGACACGCTGCAACACAGACTGCCACCGCGGTGAGGGTAAATCTTACCGCTGCTATCTTGGGATTAGGGTTAGGGTTAGCTGCAGTTGGAAAAGGAAAGACGGGTGTTGCGGTAGACGTAGGCGCGAGTGATGGAGTCTCAGGGTGGCTTTTGCTTGCCCATGGGCACTATGTACATCTCTTTGAGCCGAGTATTAACCGTGAGAGCAGACGAATAATGTCTAACCTTGAGCTAAACGGCTGGGAGGCGCCAGTCTCACTTCATGGCACAGTTGTGGTGAGACCACCTGGCGAACGGCTCGACCGTAACCTGGCTCATGAGGCGCACATTGGCGTTTTGAAAATTGACGTGGACGGCAATGAGTTGACAGTGATCGAGTCGGCAAAGGGTTTGCTGCCACCAACATCCATTGTGCAGGTTAGCAAACAAACTAACGCGTTCACTTGACATTAATTCGATTGTCGCTGCACATTTCGTTCTCCTCAAACTGATCACTTCCCCCTGCCCCCTCCTGGAGTTTCTTTTTGCAGATGGAAATGGTCGAGGCAGAAATTGGGTTCGAAGGCAAATTGCGCATTGTTCAGAGGCTCTGCGATGAAAACTGGGAGAGCTTGTCCGACCGCGAGAGCATTGACATCGCATTGGCACGTCTCGACCCAATGTTAGATCCGTGCCTTCGAAAATGTTTCATAATGCGCCATCACCGCATCAAGCAGGCCGCGGCGCGCTTGGGTTACGAAATTGACATGGGTGCATTGTGATATCCAGATTCCGGAGACTTTGCCGTTGGTCTTTGGAGAATTAGCGGCAATGGGGCCATAAGGTACATTGAAAGAAGACACTGTCTTGGCTCCTCTCTTGGCACCTGTCACAAGGTGACTAAAATGTTTCTTCGCTTGCCTGCTTAGCTTATACCCTTCGACGCGTGTGGAACAGGAAATCTTTCAAGAATCGAAAGTGACGCAATAGCTTGCACAGAGCAATTTGCTTTTGTTAAACGCGGGAGCGATGCGTGGAAGCGCCTTAAGAGACAGATAACAAAAAAGCTACCTTGCTAGATATTGTAAGGTAGGTAGAAGAAGAAGATTCGAACCATGGTATTAATGATACAGTTACAACGCAAACGACGTTGAATAAACGACAAACTTTCAAATTAATAGTAACCCTAATAATAATAATAATAATGACAATAATAACAATAATAATAATAATAATAATAATAATAATAATAATAATAATAATAATAATAATAATAATAATAATAATAATAATAAAAATAAAAATTTAATTATTATTATTATTATTTTAATAATAAAAATAATTCGTTACTCTCAATTTGCTCCGTATAAATAACCCAATTGTCAATATGCTGTTTTTCATATTTGATCTTGATCTCCCAGTACGTGGGTTATTTCAGTATCTCTTTTGTTCTGCTACAGACTTGCGCGGAGCAGTGAAGAAACTGAAACGGCGCGAGCATTTATTTTCCTATTATTTACATTGTAATATAATATATTATTCATCACTCGTCGATCTTCTTGCATTGATGTCCTCTCCAACTGCGCAACGAACGCTATCGTCGTCGATGGACTCGCCCTCATCGTCGCGCGCGATGCGCAAGAAGGAGAAATATGTCAAACTCAACGTCGGCGGCTTTCTCTATTACACCGCTGTCGACACGCTCATGAAGCAAGTACGAACCGAGGCTGTGATGATGTTTCGTGCGTGCCACGTTGACAATGGCGTCGAGTGTGACATTTCTTATTTTTGGGTTTGTCTCGTCCGTTTTTGTGTGAACTCGCAGGGAGACAACATGCTGTCAGCGATGTTCTCGGGACGCATGGAGGTGGAGAAGGATCCAGAAGGCTGGGTTACTATCGACCGGGACGGAAGGTACGGTATCGGGAGAGGCAGGCGTGTTTGTCTTGTGTTCGGGCGAAGCGACTGGATCTCCTTTGCCCCGCTGCCACGGAGGGAGGTTGCCGCCGACACTGGGGGTGTGTAATAGCTCAGTTGTGTTTGTGATGTGTGAGCGGAAGATGGCTCGAAAGGGAGTGGGCGTATTCTTGCAAGATCACAATATGCTATGAGTCTGTGCAACTATGTTACAACAATTCCATCTGCTGAGCCCTTGTGTTTCATTTCTAAACACTGTTTTAAAGTTTTCACTTCTCGCTCGGTCGAGAGTCATCTCTCCCATTTGTTTCTTTGTCCGTCCTCTCTCTCTTTCTCTCTTCTTTCTATCACTTTGTTTTTTTTTCTCCTCTCTATCACTTTGTTTTCTCTTCTCCTTCCTCTCACTGTTTCTCCCTTCTCACTTTGTTTCTCTCTCTCTATCACTTTATTTCTTTCTCCCTCCTTTCTCCCTCTCTCTCTCTCTCTATCACTTTGTATACACTATATCTCTTTCTGTTTCTTTCTCCGTCCTATTCTTTTCCACTCACCACCTTCTCCTTTTACTTTTAGGTTGTTTGGGTACATTTTGAATTTCTTCCGTGACGGCGCATCGGTGCCGTTGCCTCCGTCGCCCACAGACCGTCTCTGTTTGCTGTCCGAAGCCAAATTCTATGTTTTAGATGGTCTTATGGAGCTTATTCTACGCGAACAGGAGGTTCGGCGACGGGACATTTGTCATGGCACTGAGGTCGCATTTTACAATGTTGTTTGTTTGTAGATGCAAATGTCGACACCTCGATGTCAAATCCCGATCATTACTTCTGAGTTAGAAGAGCGACATCTCATCAACACGTCACCCACTCCCGTCATCCGTTTCAACTACAACCGCCAGAACAACATGTTCAGCTACACTCCCAATGCCAGTGACAACTTCTTGAAGAACATTGAGCTCTTTGACAAACTTTCTCTCAAGTTTAACAAGCGGTACTAACTAGACTTTGATGGTTGTCTTTATTCCGCTTTCTTTCTGTGCTGTTCTCCTTCTTTAACATTTTGTTTATTTCTCCTTTTCTCTCCCTATCATCTATCACTTTGTTTTTCTCTTTATATGTTTCTTTCTTCTCCTTTCTCCTATCACTGTGTTTCACTTTGTTTTTCTCTTTATTTGTTTCTTTCTCCTTTTCTCTCCCTATCATCTATCACTAATTTGTTTTTCTCTATATGTTTCTTTCTCCTCCTTTCTCCTATCACCGTGTTTCACTTTGCTTTTCTCTTTCTTTGTTTCTTTCTCCCCCCTTTCTCTCCCTATCACTGTGTTTCTTCTCTTACCTCTCCTCCTCTCTCTATCTCTTTCTCTTATTATTATTTTTCCTTTTCTTTTCTCTTTCCCCTGTTCCTTGCTTCCTCTACTTCTTAGCATTCTGTTTGTCAAGGACAACAACTGTCCTCGCGACATTTGCACATGGTACTTTTACGCGGCGGGCCGGTGTGTTGCCGAGATCTGCTGCACGTCCATGTTCTATGCAACAGAGAAGAAGCAGACCAAGGTGGAGTTTCCTGAGTCGCGCATTTTTGAGTACACGCTCGACGTGCTCATGCTGGAAGACACAACTCGTTGGGGCATCCCCGATACCCCCGAGTATGTCCACCGTCGAGCTGCCGCCGCTGCAGGGCTGTCTACTGCCAATGGGGGCACCGGCAGTGCCGGTAGCAGCTTTGGCGGAATACCCAACAGTCGGTCGTTGCAATTGGCAGCTGAGGCGGCTGTGGCTGCCGCTGCATATGGTGGTGGGGGTGCGGGCGGCGCAGTCACGCACGTGGTCAGCCACACGGCAGAGGCGGCCAATAACGAGCATGAGTTGCACTATTCACTGCATAATGGCCCTGCAACCTCTCCCCTGCACGCTCAGACAGCGGTGGCCGCCGCGGCAGGAGGGTCTGCGTTTGCTCACTCGCACGCACACCTCCATGCAGGCCCGTCCCACGAACGTGCTATTCCGCCTCCGTACTACCCTTTGTCCGACGCGAGCCATTCGCGTCGACCGCAATCGCAGCCCAATCTTGTATCGACATTGGGTCTTCCCGAGGCCCAAGTGTAACGTAACAATTATATGAAGTGTACAAGAAACAAGACGTATTTCGCAATCTCGCTCTGTCTCTTTTAACGGACAATGGCAACTGTCGAGCACATAGGCTGGCAGGGACAGTGTGAGAGCACTGCGGTGCCCTGGCTGTCAACGATGGCGCGGGCAACCCACTCGGGCGCAAGGGCATTGCCAATGACTGTCAAACACTACACTACAAGCGCCGTTTCATTGTTCATCTTCCGAGCCACTCGCAATCCCTTGGCGAAGTATATGTAGACAACGGCCCGTGTCCCATTAAAATGTGATTCCGCATTGCCAATTGCGTCTCCACACATCTGGTTTGACCATGTGCCAAATGTGCACCGAGCTGTTGTAACACATAACAAGCGCTCAAAGCACAGAAGTTGGCGTCGGAGAGCGTGAGACCGTTTGTGCTACAGCACAGCAGTGATAAGATCACAATATTTAGTTTATCCAACCGCTTCATGAATGATAAATCATGAATAATCATGGGCCCGCAAGGTCGCAACTAACTATTAAACGCTTGATCTGTGGAATGAGCGCATGAAATGATCAACACGTCATTATGCAGCACCATATTTTGACATAAATAATTAATATTAATTAAAAGTAATTATTTATGTTTGTTAGTAATGGGACAAACTGAAACCATTGTTCCAGCACGATTCTTGGTGCTCACGGCTCACTTTGTGATCACGCTGATGCTATTTTGGTCAAAGGTATAGCGTTTATTTTTTTTACTTTGCGAATCACTCACTGTCATCGTTTCTCTCAGGATATCAATATATACGCTTCGATTGGTATTGGTGCATCCCAAGAGGACTATGATAGTGCTGACAAGGAGTTCACGGCTGGTGCGACATCGCCAATGCAAGAGCCGACAAGCAGACGCTTAACCCAACCCGTTTTTTGCTCCCATATCTATATTCCATAGCACTTGCTGCGAGTATGGCACTCTTTGCTGTTGAATATGCAAGTTTGTTGCGCGGTGTATCGCTCTTCAACGACTCCATCAATGTTTTTACGAGTAAGGGTGTTTCCAGAAGGAAAGTTCAGTCAGCGCTCTGACACATTCACCACACTCCCTCTCGCGCCGGGTCACATATAGCGGTGATCCATGCTACCGGAGCGATTGTGTTGGCTTTCTTTATTCTGGACGAATGGGTGTACACAGACTACTGGTACATATTTGGCTTTTGCTGGTACGGTGATGATGCTCTTGATCTGTGCAATAATCGAATGTTTGTCTCTTTCTTCAGCGTTGTTCCCTTTACGTTTGAAATTGCTCTCATCATAGCCGTCTTTTGTCTCAAAACAAATGTATAGAAGGCCAAACTCACTCACAATTGCACTGCCCTACATCTTAATTCCCAAACGCGCCCTTGAGCGCTTGATGTACAATGTATTAAATAATTATTATTATCAATAATAATAATAATAATAATTATTATTATTAATTAATTATCATTCTTTTTCACACTTAAATACGAGTGAGTCGAGTCACAGTTCCCTTTGTTAACTGCTTTTGTCACTCTTTTGAACCATGGCTGACACGGTCATTGACCTTGGCGCCGACACGAGCGCAGCAAGGTGCGTTCCCTTCTCTCGCTCTCTCTCTCTCTCTCTCTCTCTCTCTCTCTCTCTCTCTCTCTCTCTCTCTCTCTCTCTCTCTCTCTCTCTCTCTCTCTCTCTCTCTCTCTCTCTCTCTCTCGCTCTCTCTCACTCTCACTCTTAAACCTGAAGGTGCTGCGTTTTGTTTGTCTGATCACCCGCCAACATGGCTATCATACGCTCATTCTGCTGCATAAGTGTGCGGTTGTCTTCCTTGAGCGAGTGCGTCTCTTGAATTAGCATATAGTTAACCTCGCGCTGCTTGCCTCCCTGACGACGCACCACAAGGATGACCAGACACACAGCGGCAATCATAAAACCAATAATGAGCAGAGTGTGATCACCCAGCGACGAAGCACTACCACCCGCTACTGCACCAGCTCCTGCGGTTACATGTGACATCTGAAGGCGCACAGGTACAGCCGTGTTCACTTGCGACAGCCACTCCATCTGCGACACAGCCGAGTCGGTGTCATTATTCGCAGCAAACGCGCCGTTGTACAGACGCGTCAGCAGTGCAGCAGTGCTCACCTCATGCGCATTTGTAGCCGCATCGATCGACACCGAAATGGACGGGTAGCCCGTCTCGGCGTTGACGCCAACCACACTCACATGCACACGTCCCACATCAATCTTCAGCAACTCAGTCAGCTCGCTTGTAATTGCAGACGCACATCGCTGCTCCGCATGCTCCTGTGTCTCGCCTACCGCACGCACCAATCGACGCTGCACACCAACCTCCGTCACCGTTGCCTTCACACCGGCCAGTGTCACTCCCGTCATCACAAACTCCCACCGTCGACCCTTCTCAATCACATTGCCTGCCTTATCCTCGACATCCGAGACCGTCATTTCCACCGTCGCTCCTTCAATATTGTCCCATGGCACAGACAGTGCGAACTCCACCGAGATGGTGCGTCCCGAGCACACTTCAAGCAATTGATTGGAGGACGTCCACGTAAACTCTGAGTTGTTGATTGTCGCCGTAGCCTTCACTTTAAACCCGTAAGGTTCTCGGCAGTCCAGCTCCTCGTCAAAGGTGATGCTCACCGCCGAACCGGGCGAGTACACACCCGATGCAGGCTGTGCAAAGTGGCCAAACACACGCGGCGCTTGACGATCCACGACACCCGACACCACCTTGGAGAACTGCTCGTTGATCGTCTCGGGTGGGTCCGTCATACTCGCCGCCTTGCAGACGCTGTGTAGACGCACCTCGTAGTTTCCGTCAGGCAGCGTCGACACGTCCCAGTAGGCAGTCGCATAGCCAAAAACCGACGCCAAAGAGGCAAGACCACCCTCGGCAGGGAACTCTTCCGCCTCCTCCACCATCACCATACTGGCGAGGTTCCACGCCGTCGTGCCCGCCTTTCGGTACTCAAAGTCCACACTCACCAGACGTTCCGTCTCGCCCGTCGTCCAAGGCTGCTCCACAACTCGTTTATTCACCGCCACCACTCGTAATTGGTCCTTGTGTTTGCCAGCAAAGTCACCCTTGGAGCGCGTCTCGTCGTTGATCGTAAACGAACCGTACGTGAAGAGATCACCCGCAAACTCGACGGGCGGACATGGCTCAAGGAAGTTCACGGGAATGTCAAGGTACGTGCCAGTTGTGTCGTAGCCGTGTTGAAGGACACGGTTTGCCGCGAACCCACTTTCGCAGTCGGATACCCATTTCAGGCGGAAAGGCGGATACTTGTACGTCCCGGCCGCACGCCATATCTCAAGAGTCATGCGGGTGCTGCCCACGGCGAAGTTCTTGAAACTCAAGGGCGCCTTGAGGGTGTCACCGTCGATAATAGGCACCAAGTCCAGTCGATTATAGCTCGGAGGCATTTTCAGGAGGAAATCGGAGACGTCGCCCGTCGGTGAGTCATTGGTCAAGAGCAACTCAAACACCGCCGGCTCATCGGGCAGAACAGGACCAGTGGGCCACTTGGCCAGAATCATACGCACACTCTCTCGACGCACTGTGTTCTCTTCGTGAATGCACATTGAACGTCCGCTGAGTGTGTGGAACACTGGCGTGGAGAAGAGTGGATCATAGAATATCTACAAGAACAAACACATAAATTTTCAATTTTTTCCTCTCCATTTTATGAGTCTCGAGCTTACCAACACGTCAAACTGATCACCGACATCGGGATCACCAAGGGTAAACGACACCTCCTCCGAGCTGCTGGTCGACGCATCCTGTGAAAAGCTCCATGCAAGCTTGATCGAAGAGGGAATCTCCAGCCCAAGCTCTAGACCGACGCCCAAATTGAACTTGAACCCAAATTTGAGCGAGGGCAGGGTCAATGTATGATCAAACCCAAATGAAGCGTGACTACTCTCTGATTTTCCGCCTCCAACGCCGTATGACATGGACGCGCCGCCACCGGAGAAGCTAATGCCATTGAATGTGTTCATATCGGCCGCTTTCGCATCCGCAAGGCGTGCCCTTCGACGCCACTCGATAGTCGCCTCGTCCGTCCACTTCTGCGGCTCGTCGCCAGCACGGTCTGCCCACTTGTCCGGCACCAACGCCCCGTTCTTCTCGTACGGCTCGGCTATTTCACCTTTGAACTGTTTCACGCCACTTTGCAACTTGAGTGAATTGATGGGTGGCAATGCATACTTCGATGAGCCGTACAGACGTTCGTTCTTGTCTTTCCACTTCTTCATCATCTTTACATAGGCCCCCGCCGCTTCTTTGTACGAGATGATCGAATTGATGTCATCGAACAGCTCGTGGATAGCAACAGCGTTCTCAGCCGTTGATGGGACAAACGACGCAGCATCCATCTTCAGCTCGTCCTCAAAGTCCGTCCACCTTCCACCCTTTTGACCCACAATGTGATGTACCGCTCCATTGTACGCAAGCATATTGATCCAGCCGTTGATGGCATTCACAAGACGCTTGATCGTCTCACTTGTGCCCGTGTTCTCGATCTCGTACTTCAGCTGACTTAGCAAATCCGGCACCTGACGATAGCGCAGATCATCCTCGCTCTTCCACGCCATCACCTGGTCACCGTCGGGAGAAACAATCACCACTGGCTCAGCCTCCATTGAACATTCGTCACGGTTGAACTTGATGTTGAGTGAGCGCGTGAGTTTCACCGAGAGGGACGGCACCAGGTACATGTCTGACGAGCGACCCGCTGTCCCTGGGTTGCCACTTGTCAACACCGAGTACGACATGGAGATCTCGCGTGATTTCTCCCAATTTGTCGAAGGCACACCTGCTGTTGAATCAATCGCAAACCCGAGGGAACCGCCTTGGAGGGCGTTAGGCTTTCCATCGGCGTCTGCCTGCGCGTCCGACGCTTCCTGCATCGAAACCATTGCCAGCTTCATTCCAAGACTCTCCAGATCGCGGCGACCCAGCGACGCAAGAGTCTTCGCGCTGAATCCATTCTTGCACACCATCCCTCCAACTCCCGTACAGAACGTCAAGTCGTTCTTGGTAGCGGCTGCAAGCTGCGCCTGGACGCCCAAACCGGCACCAAAACTGAGTGAGTTAGTCCACGACCACGCAACTGTCTTGCCGGCGCTCACACTCGCTGAGCTACCTCCTCCAGGCGGATCACGTACAATCATCAAAGGCAAATACTCCGGGAGTTGTAGCGAGAAAAAGGCGCTCAGTTCGACCTGCCCAACAATGGCGACGTCCAACTCGACGTGATTCACGCCGTCCAGCGTCTCCCAGCCTGGTACATTCAGCGTCGCATAGAAAGGGCGCGTGTGTGGCGTCTCAGCTGACATGACCGCTGCATTTCGTTCCGGACTCGCAGTGATACCCCCGACCTCAATCATAGGAGGCATTTCGTCAGAGGGTAATTTTTCGTTCCCGACTCTCTTAGCGATGGAAAGCCAAGCCACACAGCCCGGGTAGCGACCACACAAATGCACCGGAACAGAACCCTTGGCTGGGTCGGGTTTGTCATCGTCACTGACGGGCACTCCCGTGCCGGACTTATCGTGTTTCTTGGCCGTCACCGACGTGGTCGTCGCAACAGTGTTCACAATGTGAACGGCACCCTCCACGAAGGGGCACTTTTCTTCCTCCTTGTCGCCATACACCTCGGTGGCATGGATCGAAAAAGTGGCCGTGTTTGGGCTCTTATTCACGCCGGTGCCAAGAATCGTTGGGAACGTGCGACCCTTGGCAGCGCATACGTCTTTTGCCGTCTTGTCTTTTATCTTTTTATCGCCACTCAACTGATTTTCAAGGGTTACCGTCAGCTGGGGTCTCGTGTGGAACTCATAGCGAATCATTCGCTCGTGATTTGCCTTCTGAGCCTCCCCCAAGGCCTCTTTTATTTGCGCCTTATCCGCCTTGGATTCCAGACTCAAGTTGTCGGCCGGTACGTCGTTGTCACACTGCTTCTGTTGATGCGACGTGAGCTTGCGTAGTTTGTCGTTTGCCATATTTCCTGGGTCGACATTTTCCTCTTTCGATTCATCATCGTGACGTAAATCCATGCTAAAGTACTTGCGCGTCTGGATGCGCTCCAGATAGGGCGCCACTTCGGGTCTTTCGTACACCTTGCTCAAGGTGACATGAAACAGTGTCGCAGGCAGCACATGTGTGTGCACCACCGTATCCTGTACCACGGTCAAGGTGTTGCCGTTGTCACATATGAGAGGACTCTCCAGAAGGATCTCAGATGCACCCAGCAGAATGTTGCACTGCGGAGGTCCACCCGCCACCGTAATGGTAAGCTCTGCAGTCGTCTTGTCAACAAAATTCACACCCTGAAGGTCCCCGTCAGGCATCACCACAAAAGGTGACTTGGTCGTCGGTTTGTTTTTGCACAAGGGTGAGTTTCCGTGGTCAACCACGTCCTTCGGCGACACTTCAGTAGGGTTGAACATGAGGTCGTGTAGACCATACGTTGCGGAAAATTGAACTGTGAGACCAATCGGGACCTGCATGTTGTAACTTCCGTCCGGCCCTGTCGTCTCGCATTGAACCTTGGCACCCGTATACCAGTCGTAGGCACACACCTCTGCATTAGAGACGGCACAACGGCTCGGCGACTCGGGAGTCTCCAGGAACGTTGGTGGTTCGCGCCAGCACTGCCGCAGCGTCTTGTCCGTTCCGTGCACGTACTCACGGCTGCACGACGAGATGTACTCCTCGTTGTATTCCACCTTGAACACTGCCGAGTCAACGGTTTGCCACAGGTTGCACGTGGTCGCACTTGGCATATACGTCCACCAGCTGCAGTCAGTGGTCGTATCACACTTGTCCGCACATCCCATCATCGACATGCCACCGTAGTTCTCCAGCACACCCGCCTCATTGTACTGATACACCGTGTTGCGATGAACATACGACTGAGAACACATCACCCCCGTGCGACCCGGCGGACATTCCGCCTTGACACCCGAGCCTGCACTTGCTGGCGCACTGACGCTCGCCACAATGCCTGACATGGCATGTCCACCAATCCCATCATCAAACATCACCTTGTCACTCGAGCCCGATCCAAACGACGTGTCTGCAAACAGCGAACAAATCGTCGACCGATGTGTCCATGCCGAACACACATCCATAATCTCGCACAGGAGTTCACAAACATCAGCAGTCAGCGTCAATGCATCATAGAACATCTTGCCGGGCGCCTTGATCGTGCCTCGCGCAATCTTATGCACAACTTGGTCCGTCCGTCCCTGCTCGCACCACGTCTTGCGCACCGTGTACGCCTCAAAGGACAATGATAGATACTGCTCTTGCAGCCAACGTCGACTGCACGCCGAATGAACACCTTCATGTAAGATCAACTTCACTGCAGCATTCTTGCCCGCCGCTGTCCACTTGTCGGCGTCCGCTGTCGCGTAATGCAGACAACTCTCCTCCAGTCCACTTCCCAGGTCCTGGAGAAAGGTCCAACCCATGCACGTGCTGCTCTTGTCACACCGACTCGAGCACGACTCGGCCGAGTCTACACCCTTTACTTCAACAGCACTGTCAAGGTTCCAGGCGTAACCTGGTCGTAACAGGGAGAGTTCACAGCTGACTCCTCCCGTGCCAAATCCACACGGTTTCTGCGTGCATCCCAGTCCACTAACACGCTGGCTGCACGCCGACACGTGAGGCGATGTCAAGCACTCGCCTGCCTCGTACACACCTGCACCCGCTGGGTAGTAGCACGCCTTCGTCTTCGTCATCGTCACCACACCGCTTGCAAACGCCACAATGTCCACAACTCCCGACTGTGCTACAACGGACGAGTCACTGCTCCACAACGCTCCGTCCGACATGGCTCCGTAAAACGCGGTGCTGGTCGCCACAAACTTTGTGAGCTCACCAGATGCAATCGCTGTCAACCCGTTTGAACCCCACACGCGTGTAATGCTGTCCTCACATACTGCCGCAAACCCAAGTGGGTGCGCATGAATCAGTTCCACTCCCTTCGTCAGCTTCAACTCTAGCGTCGCCATGTCACCTCCCACATCAGGATCGCCCCACGCCACAACACCCCCGTTCTCATTCAGGGCTGCAAACGCGCTCTTGGACGCGTGGAGCGAGACAATACCCACCAACAGTGAGCTCTTCTTCGTCGCCGGCACCTCGCCACCCTTTGTCGCGTCACCCCACACAAACACACGTCCATCGTCGCGCAGTGCGGCAAACGCACTCCGCGTCGCCACCACATCAACAATCCGCTCGCTCAAGAATCCCTTGAGTCCAGACGGAATCTCGCCACCCACGCTGGAAGCACCATACGCCACAACCCGTCCTGAGAGGTGCAGAGCACAGAAGGCACCCGAAGTGGCAACAATCTTGCGGTACCCGGAGCGAGGAATGTCGTCTTCGCGAGGGAACAGAATTCCGCGTCGGTTGCGGCTGTGGGCAGCCGCAACTCCAACATCTCGTGAGTACTCACCCTGAGAGGGGATGGCCAAATTGGTCACGACTCGCTCCGCATCACGGCGTCCCCAAAGCATATTGCGACGGCGTCGTCGAAGCGAGGCTGAGACCGAGCGACGACGGCGAGATGCTCCAGTGAATGATGCGCACGTCGATCCCACGTAGTTGGGAAGGCAGGTGCATGTGAACGACGCAATACCATCATTACATGTTCCACCATTGTGACACGGGTTGGTGGCACAGTCGTTGATGTTTGCTGCGCACGTCGGCCCGTTGTATCCCGTCTTGCACGAGCAGTAGTAGCCATTGAGTTGGTCAACACAGGTGCCCGTTGAAGCACACGGGTTGGGCGAGCACTCATTGATGTTCGTCTGGCATCGCGAGCCCGCGTATCCAGCCACACAGCGGCATGTAAACTTGTTGATTCCGTCCTCGCATGTCCCACCATTGTAGCATGGGAACGACACACATTCGTTGATGTTCGTCTGGCACCGACTGTCCGCGTAGCCCGCCAGGCAGTTGCACACGTAGCCGTTTTCGCGGTCCACGCATGTTCCACCCGCCTGACAAGGGTCGCTTGCACACTCGTTGATGTTTGTCTGGCACATTGCGCCAGCGAACCCTGGACGACACGTGCACACAAAGCTGCCCACCAAGTCGGCACACGTGCCACCGTTCTGGCACGGTGATGACACGCACTCAATGTACTCTTCACAGTGCGTGCCCGAGAACCCGTGAGCGCAGTGGCACGAGTATTTGTTCACCAGGTCGTTGCACGTCGCCCCATTCTTGCACGGATTCGATGAACATTCACGCAACTCTGATGCACACGTCACGCCTGTGTATCCAGGCATGCAGTGGCACGTAAACTTGTCACGACCATTGACGCACGTCGCGCCGTTCTGGCAGGGTTTCGGCGCGCACTCATTCACATCGGCGCCACACCGATCGCCCATCCAGCCCGGGGCACACTTGCATGTAAACTGGTTCACGTGGTCGCTACACGTACCGTCGTTCCAGCACGGATTCGACGCACACTCGTTGATGTCAATTTCGCAGTGGACCCCCTTGTAGCCTGCGATACACTCGCATTCGTACGCGCCGTGGCTGTTTGTGCACGCTCCACCATTCACACAAGGTGCCCTGAGGCACTCGTCAATGTCGTCCTCACACAAGTTCCCAGTGAAACCCGTCGGACACGAACACTCAAACGTGTTGGGCGTCGCCGAGACGGCACACGAGCCGCCGTTCTGGCAGGGTAAACTCGAACACTCGTTCGTCCCATCCATGTTCCAGATGTACGACCCTCCAGACGACGTTAGGGCCGCAAACGACTCGTCCGTTGTCGTCACATGCACCACATCAGAGAAGGGTGTCAAATGCTGCGTAAACGAGTGGCCTGCCTTCTTGATGACGAGCACTTGGTTCACGCCAGTTGTGTCGATGAGCACAACGTAGTACTCCTTGCCGAGAAACACTCCCAAAATGTGTGTCGCGTTCGATCCCGGCACGTTTGACGTGAGCGAGCCCCACGACTGGAATCCTCCATCCTCAAACACTGCAACGCTGTAGTCGTAGCGAGGATCCGAAAACACCGCCGTTGCCTCGCCGTTGAGAGATCTTTTGTAGTAGGAATTGCTGTTGATGTGGTGCACCTCGCCGTTCAGGCTGAGAACGCTGCCAAACGCAGAGTTCGCTGACACCGACGACACGCTGTGTGACACTTTCGTGGTGTGCTCGGTTGTTCCCAAGCGCGAGCCCGCATACGACGTGAGCGTTGTCAGTCGCTGGAATGCCGGTGCCGTGTCCTTTTGTTGAAGGTAGCACTTGGACTGCTTCACGTCAAACGTCCATGCCTTGCATAGCTCGTCAAAGTCACACTTCTCTCCACACTGCTGCGAGTTGGCCATGCCCGTGACGAGAGTCGACGCCTCCAGTGCAACTGAGTCGGCGTGCGTCGTGATCTTTGACGGCTCCTTCACGCACATCGCCTCGCCATAGAGCTGATAGCCAAACGCGCTGCAACCTGAGATCACGCCGTTGCGCTGCCAAAAAGGCACCGTCGTTGCGGCCGCCGTCACTGTTGCAATCGTGTAACAGGTGCTCGCACGGTACGACCACGCCACACACGAGCGTCCCAGCGAGTTGCACTTGGCCTCGCACGTCTTCCATGACACCGAGTGCGTCGTTGCCGTCGACGACAGTAGCGCAGAAGTCAAGCGGCTCGGCTCCGCATTCTCGTGGTACACCTTGACATTGCAGCGGTCGCCCCCATAGCCAGGCGCACACTGTTGACATTGGACGGGATTGCTCTCCCATGACGCCGCCGAACAGCCCGACTCGGCATCCGACGTGCGCTCCGCGCTTCCCTGCCACGATGTCGTCGAAAACAACGCGCACGGGTAGGCCTTGGGAAAGCACGACGGGCAGTACGACCACGCCGTGCACTCACTTCCCGCCTTCACGCACAGGGCGGAGCATGCCGCGGCGGACGCGGCCGGCGCACGCAGATCCGCATCCGTGCCCGGCGTGTACGACGTCTTCAGCAACGTGTGTGGTGTTGTGCAGCTCGGAGAGTTCGTGAAGCCCGGCGGGCACGCCGCCTTCAGACCACAAAACGCTGCGTGGCTCTTGTCCTTGGCAAATGTGCGCGAACAGCCACTCTGCACACATTCCTTGTAGATGATTCCGCCCGAGTGTGTCCACACATCGTCGCTCTGCACCAGACACGCTTCTTTGACAGGGTAGCTCCAAGCAGTGCATCCCGTCGTGCTGTCACAGTGCGTGGCACACGCCTCGGCATTCGCAGCCACCACAGTCGTCGTGGTGCTCCCCGAGTACGACGTGTTGGCATGCATCATGCGCGTCGTACACTGCATACCAGTCCAGCCAGGAAGGCATCCCTTTTGTGCACACGCTGTTGGCGAGCGAGCAGTCGAGCAGCCTGAGTGCGATCCCTCCGAAAACACCGACTTGTACTCGTCGCCTACCTGCAGACGACAGCGGTAGCCAGCAACCACGGCTGTGACCAGGTACGTCCATCCGTAGCAGTTGACAATCGTGTCACACTCCAGCTCACACGCAGCCTGATTTACCGCGTCACTCGTCACAAAGAGGTCACCGACAAACGCCGTGTCCGCATGCGCCGGAACCGCCACCTTGCTGCGGCGTGCCTCCTCCTTTTCCTCCACCACCACCTTAGCCTCACGCTTCGCCAGCGACTGAGCTCTCGCGTCGCGGTTCTGCACAAACGTCTCGACGTGCGGCATCGCGTGGAACACGTGTGCAGCCGTCTCGCCCAGCGTTGACGGCCAGGGCGCATCCGCATCGTACACCTTGTCCGTCGCGTCACGACGCGTCTCGGGAACAATATCTGCTTCGGAGGTACCAACGCTCAGAGGAATCTGCACCTTGCCTTGCACAAGCGCAGTTGTTGAATCGTAGAATGTGAGAGTGTGGCCAAAGTTGAGGTGCTCCATCTCAATCAGACGAGTGTTACAGAACCGTCCATCCTTGCACTTGAAGATGTGGTCGATGCCGTGCGTGTTCTTGCTGACAGTAATTGACACGACGTACTTAAAGCTGAGGAGGCAAGGCTCGTTGACATGGAAGAAGGTACGGCCCACCTCATCCGTAAGCTCGTTCGCTTGTCCCTTGGCTGTCGTCCCACTGCAAATCGCAGTCTTGATCTCCCATGCGACCGTAACGTTTTCGACGGGTCGCTCGCCCCGCAATGTCACCACGGAAATGGCAATCTTGGAGTCAAAGTGAACCTTCCACTTCTGACAGCTAAGGTGAAGTCAATCATATTATAATCAATAACATTAATAATAATAATTATTATTAATATTATTAAGAGTGAGGCTGTCAAAAGAGTGTACCTCTCCTTGGAGCGATAGTCCTTGGGTAAGTTGCCACCCCGAACGCAATAGTTGTAGGACGTGCCCAGCTCGAGCTGACTGGCAACCAAGTCGTCGTAGACATCCGCCGGTTCAATTGGAGCTTCGCATGAGCTTTGAGGCACCTCGAGTACATTCGAGAAAAACAGTTTAGGTCCCGTTTGGGACTCTTGACGTGTGATCTCGTAGTTGATTGCACATTTTGAATTGACGCTCCATGAGAAGAAGATTTTTCCGCCTTTCTGGCGGACCACAAAGTTTAGGGGGCCATCTTCAACTGAAAAATAATAAGAACACACAATAAATTATTATTTAGATATCATCGGAGAGGTCAGAGAGAGAAAAGCGTACTCTCGTCGGGAGTCAAGTGCTTTTGAAAGCCGGGGTAGGCGCTGTCGCACACACGCGACTCGGTGTTGCAACCGCACGGCATGGTCAACAAAATCTGCAAAAAGGAAAAGAACAAAGTTATGTTATAGTCTTTGAAATTTTTTGTGTGCTTACGTAGGTGGAAGATTTAAAGCGGACGCCAAATTGTTCACCGGGGTAGACAGCACCCGAAATGATACCGCGAGTGAGCGCTGCAGCGCCACCAATGTTCAAGGTGTCTCCATCACTGTCGGAAGTGCCCTCTTGATGAATGCCCGGAACCTTTGGTGTCACCTTCCATTTGCCGCTCTCGGACGCTTCGAGATGAGCGATGACGCCTCTCACACGGTTGGCGTCATTGTTGACGGCGGTGGTACACTCAAAAGTGACGTTCAAAGGGTGGCAGCCCGTAGAGCTAGCAGTGCCGTCCGTGCATATGCATGTTCGGCGGTCTTGGGCTGGAACCGACGTGAGTGTCCGGTGACACTTGAGACAATCCTTTTTACAATTATAATAATAACGAAAGAGGTGTGTTAGTTTCCCTCCAGATATACACTTTCATTTCCTGCTCACTGTCGATCCCTGAAAAGGCTGATACTCGACTATAAAAGAAATTCAAGAACAATTATTATCATTATTGTCAGCATTGTGAAATGGCAGAAAGAATCAAAATAGTGCGTCGTACATGTGGGACAAAGGGTACACTTGGTGCTCTTTAGTTCCTTAGAGTAGGTGCCCGCTTCGCACACGTTGCACGATGATTTTTTTGGCTGATCTTGGAATTTGCCAGGGGCACACGGTTGACTGGCCTACACACAATCAGCAGTGGGGACACGTGTTATAATTATAATTTTATATTGGATGTTGAACGCAGGCTCTCTCGTCTCTCTCGGTTTTCCATTTACCGTTCCGCCTTCACAATAGTGCCCAACTGGGCAATGAAAGCATTTGTGGACTCCCGGAGGTGAGAATTTGCCTTTTAAAGAGGGTGCTGTGAGCGCGGTGAGTTTTGAGGGTTTGTTATCTGACCAGCTGGGCATGTTTCACAACTTGATGCTGAATAAATGCCTGAGAAATAACCGGCACTACAAGTTTGGCATTCGGTAAAGCCGTCATCGTTAGCGCCAGTGTACGTTCCAGGCTTGCATATGGCACATTTTTTGGCCCCAGAAAAGGAGGAGAATTCACCGGAATCGCACTTCTTGCATGACGACTCCGTCTCCTCGTCCTGGTATTTGCCTGCCTTACACGACTCCCTGGGCTGTAGGATTTGAGCCACGCTTGGTCAGTATTCAAAAGGGTGCAAGAGAGAGCGTGGGAACCTTTCCGTTGCCTTCGCAATAGTATCCCGCCTCACACGAGCTGCAGGTTGTTCCTCCTTCTTCTGAGTAATGTCCTGTGAGATATATAATTATAATTATAAAGAAATGAGAAAAAAAGGTAGATTAATTTTTGCGTTTCTCTCAGTTGATCTTCTTGCCTGGATCGCAGTTCTTGCATGCTGCCATCTTCTTTTCATCCGTGTACTTGCCGGCGGGGCATAATTCGCGTGGCTACAAAAGAATTCAAGGCACAGGGCAGTCATGAATCTCTTGCATGGACATGGAAGGATGTTCAGTTGTTACTTTTCCCCCGCCAGGACAGTACGATCCTTTAGGGCATTCGTCGTTGTCACTATCGCAGGTTACCTCGCCGAAATTTGTGTAATAGCCTACCAAGTTTTAAAAGATTAGTAGAAGACGAAGAGGAGAAGTAGAAGTGACCAGAACCATAATTTACCTGCATCGCAGTCTTTGCATGTCGACCGTCCGGGCATATCCTGATGCTTTCCTGGAGGGCACTTCTCTTCTGGCTGAAACAAGGAAAACAAATAAATTTAGAGAGGCTTAGTAGGACGGGAGGATTACTTGGCCAGCAGCACAGTAGTGTCCTTTAGCACACACGTGGTGGTCACATTTATCTTGGGCTCCAAGGAGAGAGGTGAAGCCTTGTCGTGTAGAGAAGAAATGAATTATTTTTCGTAATATTTTGTTGTTAAACATCGTTCTGTCGCACCTGCGCCACAGTCTTTGCAATTCCGCTGTCCCGTCTTGTCCTGGTACTTGCCAGCAGGGCATAGTTTACGTGGCTAACAAAAAGAATCAAAAACAATTGATTAAGGGCATTCGTTTCAGAGCATAAAGCACTGCACACACGAACAGTACCTGACCGCCACCGGCGCAGTACGATCCCTTTGGACATTGGTCGTTTGTAGAGTCGCAGGTTTTCTCCCCGTCGTTTGTGTAATAGCCTGTTTGTTGTACAGGCAAAATATAAAAAGCGTTATGGTAGGACTGCTAATTTTGGTAAATCGAGGAGGGATAGGGATAGACTGACCAGGGGAGCAGTCTTTGCAATTCCACTGTCCCGCCTCATCCTGGTACTTGCCAGCAGGGCATAGTTTACGTGGCTGACAAAAAGAAACAAAACAAGCAAGCATTCGTTTCAGAGCTTCTTCAGAGCATGAAAAGTACGAAAAAAGTACTTCAAAAGTACTGCACACACGAACAATACCTGACCGCCACCGGCGCAGTACGATCCCATAGGACATTTGTCGTTTGTAGAGTCGCAGTTTTTCTCCCCGTCGTTTGTGAAATAACCTGTGATGAAGAAAAAAAGACAAAATTCAGAATAATTATAATAATAAAACTTAATATTGAAAGAAGAAATATTCTGACCTTTGGGGCACGGTTGGCGAGTCTAGGAATATTAATAATTCAAAAAAAGTTTAAAGTAGAAAAGTTTTTTTTTTGAATTATCGTAAAGCGAAGTTACCGTATAACCGCCAGGGCAAAAGTAACCCGCTTGACAGACCACACATTTCGAGCCAGATTGATAGTAACCTTATAGATATACGGGGAGATTAATGGCGTAAGAGGTATACAATTTACGTGAAACAAAGTAAGTACCTCCCGCGCAAAGGCTCTAAAAGAGAGAATGGGGTAAGAGAGATTGAGTAATTTTGCTTCTCTTACGTTTTCAA
This sequence comes from Ministeria vibrans ATCC 50519, assembly GCA_943704425.1. NCBI lineage: Eukaryota > Filasterea > Ministeriida > Ministeriidae > Ministeria > Ministeria vibrans. The sequence goes on along the minus strand of CALSCP010000833.1, from coordinate 8,652 downwards.
CGTCCCTGAGTTTCAAGGGCGAGAGAGTAAGTTTCTGTGGCGTGTACACGTCGCAATGGACGCCAGAGAATCCAGGAGCGCAAACGCAGGTGTAGCCCTCACTGCCAAGGCGTGGCGCACACGTCGCGCCATTGGTACACGTTGCGGTCGAACACGCCTCTTGTGTCGACGCCTCGTCCACAAGCTCACACAGAGCAGTGGCCTCCACGGAGTGTAGGGCCCAGTCGACGACTGGATCCTCCAAATCCAGAGCTAAGACACGAACAAAAAAAAGGTGTGGCGCAAGCGTATTTCAATTCCCTGCCCGTTGAGGTAAAAAGATAACCCATAATGGCTCACCTTGTTTGCGCCGAGTCGAAGTCCAAGAGGCGACGAGACTCGATGATACCGAGGGTACATTGAGTGAGATAGAGAGTGACGTCATGCCCACCGAGGCGTCCACAACAAACACGTTTGAGTCCATGTTGTCGGTGCCGAATTGCACGGAGAGTAAACCACCCGAACCACGCGTCATGAACGACAGTCGGACAGCACGAGGGGTTTCGTGATGCCATGGGGTACGGAGTGTCAGTCTGGAGCGAGTATAATGAGGGATGACTTTGTCAAAATAGGCAAAGTCCGACTCCACATCGGTGTCAGCCATCGACTTTGTCGTGACCTGTCGCACGAACATCGGAGAGAGGAAGAGTGAGAGGTTAGAAAGGTGGGAGATAGTAGGAACGAAAGGGGAAAGCTACTAATATAGAATAAGAAAAAAAAACACTTCAAATTAAACGGCCTGGGGGACAGCTGGTACCCACTTGAATTGTGACTGGCACCAGATGCAGCATGTTACATGTGAGACTCAGTGAGAGTCCCTGAGTGATGTGACAGAATCAACCCTTCGACGCGTCACGATGAAAAAAAAAAAAAGGGAGAAAGCCAACTTCCAAGCGAACAAAATCAAAAACGCAATAGACGTACACGCGTACAGTCCGAAGCAACTACAGCGACTGATTCGGGTGAAATATAAGAGGACGAGCAATGGAGAGGCAAAATTTGCAGGGGGATCCAGGGTTACGAGACGTGGAGAGCGATAATGCTTTTTCTATTTTTGTTGACATTCCAACTATTTTGGGTACTCGCCCGCAAAGGGGCCGTTACAGTGCCCGAGTTTACTACGTACCTGAGCACCATTGGATGTCACTTCAAATCCGGTGAATTCAAGCTCCCAATCGGGTGAGGTCACTTCAGGCGACGCGAATGTTTCGTTGACGAGCAATCGCTCTTTGCAATCGCTCAGAGTCGACGCAAGGCCAAGATCCGGGACAGGTCTTGCAAGGGGACCTCTCGGAAGAGCCGTTGACGCCGACGCGGCAATGAGAAGGAGTATGAGTTGTATCATACGAATAATTTTGACTTTTGAGGAACTTTTGAGTTGAAGTTTGCTTTCTTTCGTTCTGCGGAAGTTCTAGAATTCGTCAACCACCGATCCTTAAGCTTGAGCAACGTCACATTGCCATCGCAAGATGTGGGCAGGTTCTTTCTACTTGGCAAACGGCGCGAGCAGCTGGAGACGCGTGCTGTGGGGATACGACGACCTCGACATTGTCCGACGTCGCCTGGTAGGTCTCTTCGCCAGCGGAGAAGCCGTAGCGGGGCAGCTCGTCGCCCAAAGGGTGCGACAGACACGTGCCGTTGCTGAGGACATCCGTCGTCAGGTTGAACGTCAGCTTGCCACCGAGTGCGATGTCAGCGACAATCTTGGGCGACGTCACAAACGAGTGTTGCCATCGGCACGTCCCGAAAAGTTGTGGCTGAGCGACGTGATGATGCTGTTCTTCTCGCCCAATAAATAAACCGCATCGGCGCAGCGCAAATTCCAGTATACATTTATTGTATTGTGCTGCAGACAGATCTCTGTGCTCTTTGTTTTGTATATAGTTTTGTTTTGACATAGGTACAGATCTCGACTCTATTAATTATTTTCTTATTTAAATAAGTAAGAAGAAGAAGAATAATTTAAATAAGTCAACAAAGTACAAACCTTTTCTATATTGACAGGCTTTTGATATCTCACTGAGAAGTGAGACATCTCACTGACCGCATCTATTGTGACGGCATGGTTGGCCACATCTTTATGTTTACCATAACGCTGTTGTTGTGTTGGTGCGTTTCGTCGAATGCTCGTGCTTTCTGCACTCGCGGCGACCCTTGTTGGCCCACATCAGAGAACGTGACTGCTCTCATCAACGCACTCGATCCGTTGGCGACACGGTAAGGCAGCGGTGGCTCGGGTGGCCGCTCAACGCGCTTTTTTAGCGCCATTCCTTGGGAAGGCCCCGGCACACCCCGCCCCACCGCCGTTCCTGTCGATTCCGTCCACGACCAGCCTTTCTATGGCTACAACACCAACATCCAACCGTACTTACGATCGTGCATATGACGCTGCCAGTCATTGTGCACTGACTCTCCTCTCTCCTTTCCTCTCTCCATCTCTTCCCTATAGAGTGTACGTCCAGGACGAGAAAAATGTCGATTACACTTGCTATCTCAACTACTTCACGCCTGCGTCGTGTGTCTCGGCGACGCGTAACAACCCGATTGAAGGGTGGACGCCGGCGTTTGTTGTTTTCGCACTGACTGCCGTTCATGTTCAAACCGCCGTGCGTTTTGCTTTGGCCCACAACCTGTGCATCATGGTGGCTGGCACTGGCCACGACTTTATGAACCGTCATTCGTGCGATCAAGGTTATATATTTTTAAGTTCTCTATTGGGAAACTCGTCTTAGGTTCTCTTGTGTTGTGGTATATGCAGGAATTTTTATTCGCACGACGCTGTTGCAGTCGTACGAGTGGGCAACTGACAACTCGTCCATCACACTCGGCGCAGGCACAACATTCTCAACTGCTCAAAATATCACATCGAAGCGAAACCGGTTTGTGGCGGGCGGTTGGGCCATCACTGGTAATCAAAGTGTGTCTCTCTATATTCATTATTATTATTATTGTTGGTGAAGAGGACACATTTCTCAGCAGAACTGATGATTTTGTCATAATAGTAGAAGAAAAGCAAGAAACGACTTCAATTGATTCACCTTTATCACATTTAAATTGACTCTGTCTTTGTATTGTCACGCCTGTATAGTGGGCGCCATTGGCTGGTCCATTGGCGGGGGTCATGGTCCAAACGGCCCCTCACACGGACTTGGCGTGGACAACATTGTTGGTGTGTCGCTGGTGTCCGCCACGGGCGACCTTCTTCAAGTGAATGCCGAGAGTCACCCGGACCTCTTCTGGGCACTGCGTGGAGGTGGGGGCAGCACCTGGGGCATCATTGTGAACATTACTGTGCGTGCCCATGTCACGTCGCCCGGTGGAATCACCAAAGCCAATCTGTTGCGGGGCGGCTCGTTCTGTGGCGAGGGGCGTGTGCAGCTGCAGCTCTACATGGAGCGGTACATTGCGTGGGCGCTTGAACTTGACTCGGCCTGGAGCGGTCTCGTCTTTTTCTCGCCGTCAAATACCCCAACAGACGACTGTGATGCTTCCTGGTCCATTTTTGTGCAGTATTTTTATCAGGGTCCACCCACCGATGCAGCCTTTCTTCTCGCCTGGGGCAACATTACAACAGGCATTCCATCGCTGCACTGGACCGCTGCCTACGACACTTGGTGGGATGCGGCAGTGGTGTACGGTCTCGAGCCCATCACACCCGTACCCTGGCTGCCACCCACGCCCCAGAGCGCTGGTGGTGTCCCGTCGACGCTCGTTTCGCGCGAGATGAGTGCCAATGGCACTCTTGCTTCGGTGCTGTCTGACATGTTGGACATTGGCTATGCGAATAAGTGGGAATGGAGCTATCAACTGTATCAGGACATTACAGGCAATGTGGGCTCGCCCCACGCAACTAACGTGTCCATTTCGCCTGCTTTCCGCACTGCGCTTTTCCACTTGGTTGGTGGCGGCCCCGTCGACTTTCTTGAGTCTCATCTCTACACACTTGGTCCCAACTCTTACATGTCCGAGAGTGCCTACAACATGTCGGGCTGGCAAGCGCGTCTCTGGGGCTCTAATTACCCATCGTTGCTCGCCATCAAGCAGCGCTACGATCCCAACAATACATTTTGGTGCCACCACTGCGTCGGTTCCGAGAGCATCTCGTTTCCTACAGTGCACCAGCAACTGGCGCCGCACAAGAACCCGGCTCCGTCAGGTGGGGTCATTGCCGGCATTGTCGTGGGCAGTTTGTGTGGGATTGCTCTGATTGCGGGTGGCCTCTACTATGTACTTGGTCATCGTAAGGCCGCCCGTCGTCACGCCCGCTTTGATCCGTTAGCCGAGCCCCTCACAGGCTGACTGATTTTTTTTTTTTTACAAAAATAAATAATATAATTAGTATTATTATATTTTTATAGTTATTATTTTTATTATTGTTATTATTATTTTTAAACTTTTCATTTGAATGCATGGCTATCGATTTTTTCAAAAATCTAATAATAATAAAAATTTAATTATTATAATTTTTATTATTATTATCATGACAACTGCTAATTTCGCTACTTATAATAATAAATTAATTTCATTATTGATTTTTATTATTATTTTTAGTATTATCATTACTGTTGTGGTCTTTTATCGATGCGAATATAGTCACGCTTCAAAGTTGCAGAATTGGGAGCGACGAGGGCTTGAAGGAGGGAACTCCGCCGTGTGCAATGTAAGGCCAATTGTCGGAGCCCCACACGACGGGATCGACTGCGTCTACGCGCGGGTTGCCACCACCAATGTGATCGTAGTGCCACGCGTGATAAATGATGACCCACGAATGGTCGTCGTAGGGAGGTGCGTGGATCACGCTGCAGTGGCCCGGCCCTTGCAGTGAGTGCGGATCCACCGATGAAAAATTCGTGTGTAATATTGGATTGGCCGCGGTGTTTTTAGAGTAGTCTCCAAGGAGAGAGAGCGAGCGTGCAACACCTATGGCGTAGCGCGGCGAGGCGAAGCCGTTGGCGGAATAGAAAAGAAAAAAGGTGTTGTTGTGCTTGACGACCCAGGGTCCCTCAACAAGGGCGTGCTCCCACGACAGCGGGTCGTTGGTCATGAGCGTATGGGTGACATTGTCTAAAGGAACACGGCAGAATAGTGATACCAGACGGCTTAGGGTTAGGGTTAGAGACTATTTATTCTTATTATTATTACCGTACCTGCAAACGCTTGGCCAGTGTCGTCAAGGCGCCGCGCCAGGATTGGTGTGCGCTGGCCAGCAGAGTTGCCATCAATCTTCCAGATCAGAGCGCGTGTATCGGTGGCACTGTCGTAGTGTACGGTGGCGTCGATCTGGCCGAGCGGAGACGACGCGACAAGCGGGGATGGGGCGGGTGTGAAGGGACCTGCTGGCGACGACGAACGAGCCGTCGAAATGGAAAGGATGCCCTCCTGGGAGCGCGCCGTAAAGTAGAGGACGGTCTCGTTGCGGGCATTTAAATGTAATTCGGGAGCCCAGAAGTCGCCTTTTCGTTGAAAGGACGACGAAATGAGTTCCGAAAGTGTGCACAAAATGGCTCCGCTACCTTTTGCCCAAGAGAGCGCCGCGATGGATTTCCAGTCAGGAAAACAATGGCCCACTTGCTTCCAGTCGACAAGGTTGTCACTGACAAAGATCGGGAAGGCGTCGGGAGCGTCACCAGTGGTGGAGACGAGATAGAATCGGGAGTTCCACTGAAGAACTCCGGGGTCCGGTGAGTTGACATTTATCACGGGATTAGTGTACGGGACGGAGGATAAGACGCTTGAGACGAGGGCCAGGGAGAGGAGGGTAATCGTTGATTTTTTCATGAAATATTCAAAATTATTGTTGTGACTAAATGTTCCGTCGAAAAAAAAATAATAGCTGTTTCTATTTCGACAAATTCGTCAGTATGCTTGTCCGTCGAATGCGACGAACACCACCTTTCACCTTACACAGTTACATGATACATCTAACAAGTAGCCTCAAACCTGTCACACACACACTTACACTTAACAGTTAAGCGACAGAACTCTCCGGGCCGGTTTACCGAATGTGTTATGCATCATTGTATTCGATGCATTATGCGGTATGCACATGCATTTATTGCGGTCTCAACTCTCAACAGTCAACATAAATCATAAAACATTAAACTGTTAATTTACAATTATCATAACCGATGACATGAATCATGAAAAAATACTGCGTGATTTTTGATTGGTTCAGAAACAAAAATTATTAGTAAGGAAAAGCAAAAAAAAGAACAGCAAAAAAAAAGAAAGAAAAAAAAAATATCAAAAAAGACAAAAAAAAAACAGGTGTCTCGAAGGGCGATCGAAGCCCTGACCTTTAGATCTTCAGTCTAACGCTCTCCCGACTGAGCTATCAAGACATTGTTTTTAGTGGATAAGCTTTAACTGCTGGTTTTCCACACATTTGATATTTCTGAAAAATGCGCTACATATTGCTATTCTGTCATTTTTGTTTCTCAATTGCGCTCTGTTACCCACAACATGCAAACATCCTATACACACCATTTGCTCTTAAATTCTGGCTTCTCACACGCCACAACATAGTTTTGGGGACGATGAATTTTATTTATTATTAATTTGTGGAGACGAATATAACTCAAAATTTGTACTGCATTGGATAATGGATGAGGAGTACACCGATCACAGACAGACTCACGGTGTGATCTGTCTGCCGTCTGGCTCCTGTTGCAAATCCCCACATGGTTGCTGAATGCTGATGTGACTCGATTGATCATTTTTTTAAAGTTTTTTTTTTTCAATCTCGCCGTCATGAACCCATACGATCCTCCACACGAATGCTCCCTGACACCACTTGCTTTTGTGTGCGTCAGTGAATCGATGGTCACGAATAATTCGCGTTTGAATCTAAAACGGCGGGTCGATGAATTTGACGAACTTGACGGCTCTACACCGACATGGAGTGCGAATGCGCTGGGTGTGCGGAGCAATGATGGTGGTGGCGTTGGTGATGACACGGGAGTGCAACGCACAACGCGGGACGAGCGACCAGCGACGAAGCGAGCGCGCCCTGCCAACCCACTCCTTGCCTTGCCCTCCCCTCCCTCGACGCCCTCTCTCTCGTGCTCTTCGCCCATGGACACCGAGCCTCCCACATCCCCTTTCGATGCTGAACGTGCACTTGTCAACACGCCCGTAGACTCCAGTGCCGTGGCGCAAGAGCGCGAGCAACTTGAAGCGCACACTCGCTGTTCCTTCTTTCTTGTGCAGTCCGTCCAGGACACCGCTGTTGCTTCATCTTCACACATCTTGTAGTTTGTCATTATGTGCAGTCTGTATTTTAACCTTGTGTACTGTTGATGGCGAGACTTTGTAATTGTTCTCTTGAATAACAAAGGGACAACGGGCACTGCATGTTGCGTTGTTAAATCATAATAATTATAATAATAATAAATTTATTATATTTTTATTATTTGTGTGGATACATTTATTGCCATTAAAATATTCATGTTGAAAGCAATCCAAACCCAACTCTCACGTCTCCGACCTTCCCCTTCTGCTCCTCCACCTCCCACTGTCACTCAGGGGTTCCTTTGCAACGCCTGTTACACCCCAATTGAATCGCAATCTCCCCGTTACACCTGCATTCACGAATGTGGCGACTTTGATCTGTGCACCGCCTGCGCCCTCGCAACCTCGTCATCCTCCGCATCACGGCCTGCAGTGCTCCACGACAAGGCCGTTCACCCCCATGCACTTGTTCTTGAGGCCTCGTCGACCTTTGAACTTGCCACGGCTGCTCGTCGACCCACTCTCGGCGCCACGTACGCCTGTCTCTTCAAGGCGTTTGCCCACCGACCCCTCTTTGGCACCCACCCTGCCAATACCCCCGACTACCAATGGCTGACATACGACGAGACCGCCAGACGAGTGTACGCCGTTGGTCGTGGCCTTCAGCACCTCCGTCTCATCCCTCATCTTGCGCACTCTCCCACTGCGGTCGCCATCTATTCGCCAAACTGTCTCGAATGGGTACCGCCCTTTGACCTTTTGCTGTCACATTGCACCCACACATCACCTCTCTCGCTCGCTTTCTTTTTTTTTTCGTTCTGCATAGGTCCTTGTTGACATGGCTTTGACGATGTTCACGTCGGCCTTGTCGGTACCTCTTGCCGCCGCCATCGATCCCCAGTCGGCTCGTGACATTCTACAACACTCGCAAGCACGCTGTTGCGTTGTTCATGCGACTCTTCTGCCTCAACTCGAAGCCTTGCTCACCTCTCTCCCCGAGCTTACCACCATCATCGTCATTGGCGTCGTCGGCTCTGTCCCCCTCTCCCGAGCTTCCACCACTCTTGTTAGCCTGGAAGACATTGAAAGTGTCGGTCTAGAGCAAATCAGCAAAGATCCGTTGCTGAACGAGTGGTGTGAGAGAGACACCGAGAGTGAGCTCGAGTGGGATCGAGACGCCGCCGTCCGCTCTGCCTCGGAGCAAGGCTGCCGACAGCCTGGTCGCATCTTTACTCTCATGTACACCAGTGGTTCCACAGGCATGCCAAAGGTCATATTATTATTATTATTATTATTATTATTATTATTATTATTATTATTATTATTATTATTATTATTATTATTATTATTATTATTATTATTATTTTTATTATTATTATTATT
>CALSCP010000807.1:0-20643 GCA_943704425.1 Ministeria vibrans ATCC 50519 | reverse complement strand
TCTCTCTCTCTCTCTCTCTCTCTCTCTCTCTCTCTCTCTCTCTCTCTCTCTCTCTCTCTCTCTCTCTCTCTCTCTCTCTCTCTCTCTCTCTCTCTCTCTCTCTTTCTCTAGAGGTGAATGCTAATGTTCTTCTTGATCTTGCGCGATGGTGCCAAAGGACGGTGCGCAGGAAGCAACGAGGGTAGGGACTCCTCACACAAAAAGTCGTTCGACTCGGTGTGCAGATGCGACAGGCGGGCCATCAGCGGCTCGTGCGTGTCCCTCGCCTCACTGCTCTCTTCGTCGTCGTCGTCGTCGTCGTCCTCAAAGTACCCATCATTCTCGAGGATCTCGGCTGGCGTGCCCTCAATGAAGTGCCCGTCGATATCCATAGACGCATGCGAGCCACCACTGAGATTGCTGGTTGTGCGCGTCACAAGTCCGCTCGCCCACATGTCGCCCGTGTGCGACGCTGCAAGGAACTCGTCCGTGTCCTCACGGAACAGACGGCTGTCCGTGCGCGACAGCGACGTGTCTGTGAGCACCTTGTCCATCCGAGCACGACGCTGCATGTGCCGATGGACAAGCAACAACACGACCAGGATGGCAAGCAGCGCGGCGATGGCTCCGGTCACCGTCGCACCCAGTGTGCTGCCTGTGAGCGCACCGCTCGAACTTGAACCGGTCGATGAGCCCAACACCACACTGAAGAGACGTCCCATGTCGCTGGCACGCACCGCAAATGTCACTTCCTTCATCGTCGCGTTCACTGACACCACCGGACGCAACTGCCAGCCAAGAGAGCCGGTGCCGCTGATCAGACGCGACGCGACACTCACGCGCGTCGCGTCCACATCACCCTGAACCAGCGTGACGTCCAGCGGCAGTGTCACATAGACCGCCTCATCCAACTGAGCATTGAGCGGAAGCACAGCGACAAACTCGCTCAGGCGCGATTGCACAAGACCGTCACCCACGTGACCCTCGTCCACCGTGGCCACGCGTGCCACCGAAATCTGTGAGGTGCTCCCGGTCGACACGGCCACATTGACAGGTACATAGACTGTGCCGCCCACCGAGTAAGGAATGTTCACTGTCTGCTCTGAGTCACCCCCGACATTGAGCGTGATAAGACGCGCCGGTGCACACACCTGTTGCGGAACGGTGATAGTGCCGGCAGGACACACGCAGGAGTAGAAGGAGTCACCATCAACACAGACAGCCGTCGAGCCCAGACAGGGCGACGATGTGCACTCGTCAATGTTCGTCTCGCACGTCTCGCCTGTCCAGGCAGAGGTGCACGCGCATGTGAATGTCGACAATCCATCCGTGCACGCACCACCATTGGCACATGGCTGCGACACACAGTCGTCTTCATTGAGCGCCACAAGGTAGCCCGACTGCACCACACCGCCACAGACATGGCCTGGGGGACACACTGTTGCAGCACGACGACGTCCCTGCGACGGCGACGACGACGACGTTAACGTGAACGAACTGGTACCCTCGGCCGCAAAGTACAGCAGATAGCCAACTGCCGTGCCATTGTCAAGCCTCACCGTCACCTGGATGGGCTTGAGAATGGCAGAATCGGCCGGATCAAGCACAATCTGATAGACACTCGAGCCACTTGACTGGCCAGTGGTCAGCGTGGGCGTGTCGCCCGTCGCCTCCGCATCCTGATCCACCTTGAGGGTCACGGTGCTGTTAAAGGTGCCCGCCTCAATGGCCACAAGGAACTCACCGCCAGCAATGGACAGCGACTGCGACTGCGGTCCAATAGTGAACACCGACACGGAGCAGGTGGGTCCCTCGTAGCCAGCGGCACAGTCACACTTGGCTGCCGTCAGCAGGTTGGTGCACGTGCCGTTGTTGAGACAAGGCGAACTGGCACACCAATCAATCTCACTTTCGCAATGTACTCCTGTGCGGCCCGCCGTACACACACACGCAAAACTGTTCACGCCATCTACACACGTGCCTCCACTGCCGCAGGGGAACGACAGACACTGGTCCGCGTTTGGTGTCGTACAGTGCACACCCTGCCACAGTGTCGGGCACAGGCAAACGTACGAGGCAACCCCGTCGAGGCAAGTGCCGCCATTGGCACACGGGTTGCTTGCACAGTCGTCAATGTCCACCGCGCACGTGCTACCCTTGTAGCCAGGCTGGCAAGCACATGTAAAGCTGTTTCGTCCGTCGATACAGTTTGCGCCGTTGGCACAAGGTGCGCTCAGGCATTCGTTGACATCCTGAGCACAGGTAGAACCGGCAAATCCCATGGGACAGTCACACGTGAACGAGTTGACGCCGTCCACACAACTGCCGCCATTATTGCACGGCAGAATCGCACAGTCGTCTACATTGCTACGGCACGTCACACCCGTGTATCCTGCAGCACAGGTGCAGGTAAACTCGGCAATTCCATCGACACAGGCACCGCCATTCTGGCAGGGCACCGTGGCACACTCGTCAATGTTGGTGAGACATCGTGGATCAGTATAGCCCGCGCGACAACTGCACACATAGCTGTTGATGCCGTCTGCACATGTGCCTCCGTTTGCACATGGCTGAGGGGCACACTCGTCCACATTCATAGAGCATGTGGCGCCAGTAAATCCTGCCGCGCAAACGCACACAAATGCATTCACGCCGTCGACGCACGAAGCGCCATTGAGGCACGGAAGTGGACCACACTCGTCGATATTTTCAGCACACGTCGCACCCGTGTAGCCGGCGGCACACATACATTCCACCGAATTGAGACCGTCGATGCACGTCGCTGCGTTTGCACACGAACTCACAGTGCAATCGTCAATGTTCTCCGTGCACAAGGTGCCCGTCATGCCTGTGGGGCATGTGCATGAAATCGCATTGACACCATCGACACAAGTTGCTCCGAGTGAACACGGCAGTGACGCACACTCGTCCACGTTCACGCCACACTGCGCGCCTGTGTAGCCCACAGCGCAAGTGCATACATATCCATTTACGCCATCCGTACAGCTCGCACCGTTGGAGCATGGCGTCGATGTACACTCGTCAATGCTCACGTCGCACTGTGCTCCCGTATATCCGCTGTCGCAGACACACGTCGAGGCGGTGCCAGCTGTGTTCACATCGCACTTGCCTGTCGCATTGCACGGGTTGGGCGTACAGTAATCCACTGCGCTCTGGCATGTCAGTCCGTACTGCCCCGACGTGCACTGACACGTAAATCCCGCAACTCCGTTGACACAGGTGCCGCCATTGGTACACGGGATGGAAGCGCACTCGTCCACATCGGAGGCGCATAGAGCACCAGCAAATCCTGCGGGGCACACACAGCTGAAGGAATCGACACCGTCTTGGCAAGTCCCACCATTGAGACAGGCCGCCGAAGCACACTCGTCCACATTGACTTGGCATCGACTTCCACTATAACCAGTCACACAGACACACGAAAAAGCAGCAACGCTGTCCACACACGTGGCGCCGTTCTGACACGGCGTTGCCGCGCAATCGTCCACGTCCGTCTCGCAATCTTCACCCGTGAAACCTGCAGCACACTTGCATGCGTAGCCATTGAGAGCATCCGTGCAGCTGGCACCGTTGAGGCAAGGGTCGCTGGCACACTCCTGGATATTGGTCAGGCAAGTGTCGCCTGTGTAGCCGGCGACGCACACACACGCACCGGCCACACACGAGCCACCAAAGGCACACGATACAGAAGCACACGCATCAATCACCGTCTTGCAATCCGTGCCCGAATAGCCTGCCACACAGTCACACGTGTAGCGATTCACGCCATCCACACATGTACCACCATTTGTGCAAGGTGCTCCAGTGCAATCGTCAACGTTGACAGCGCAGGTCGCCCCCACATATCCAGCCGCACAGGTGCAGACAAAACTGTTGGTGCCGTCGGTACATGTGGCACCATTGAGGCACGGCAGAGTGCCACACTCGTCAATGTTTACGCTACATGTAAGGCCCGTATAGCCAGCAGCACAGCTGCACAGGTAGGAGCTCACTCCGTCCACACATTGGCCGCCGTTGCGACAAGGCGACGGCGAACAATCGTCAATGTTCGTGGCGCACGTCGCTCCCGTGTACCCATGAGGACACTGGCAGGTGAACGAGTTGACTCCGTCAAAACACACGCCACCGTTGCTGCACGGCAACTCGGCACAGTCATCAATGTTGGTTTCGCACAGCGCCCCGGTGTATCCATCGTTGCATTCACAGACAAACCCCGTGCGAGGGTAAAGGGCACATTCGCCGTTCATGCCACACGGTGACGAGGCACACAAATCCACATGGACGGCCTCCTCGCATCGAATGCCCGTGTACTCGGCCGGACACAGACACGTGATACTTGTGCCATCCGTGAGCTCAAGCGGAGGTAAGTCCAAGTAGTAAATGGACTCGCCCGGGAAATCGCTGGTGAAACGCCAGCGGAACGCCACCGTCGTGGCCATGTCAACCTCGGGTGGGTACTGCGCGAGAACCTTTACAAAGACACCGTTGGTCGTGCCCGACCAGGCTGACCCACGGTAGGCACTCTCGGACAAGACAGTGCTGGAGTAGCCGCCTGTGGTAAAGACGCCGCCGGCCGAAGTAAACTCGGTCCAGCTCGACCGGTTTACACTAATCTCAAGATGGACACCGTCGTAGGTGCCATCCGTCATGTAGTCATGCCAAAACTCCAGTGGCTGCAACGGTGCCTTCACCAATGCAGGCGGCGATTCGAGCACTGAGTCACCCGTTCCCAGACGACTGGTCGCCTTGAGGCTGCGCGAGCCAAACTTGGCGCGTGCCGCCGTCAGCTTGAAGCGCATGGTCGAGGGTCCGCGAAGCATCGTGCTGCGCCAGCCCAATGGGAGTACCGAAGCCTCAAATGACTGTGTCATGGGACGCATACAAGTGCCGCCGTTGGCACAGACGGTGTCGGAACACAAATCAAGGGGTGTGGCGCAAGTGGTGCCGGTAAAGCCGTTTTCGCACAAGCAGGTAAATTCCGCAACGCCGTCCACACAACTTTGCGCGTAATCAGCATGGCAGGGGCTGCTGGCACACTCGTCGATGTTTATCTCACAGTGCGTGCCGCTGAACCCGGTGGCGCACGCGCACGAGTATGCATTCACAGAGTCCAAGCATGTTGCTCCGTTGGTACAGGGACTCGAGGCACACTCGTCAATGTCACTCTCGCACAGGTAGCCAGTGTAGCCTGGCACGCAATCACACGAGTGGTGGTTCAGTCGATCGATACACACGCCGTTGTTGAGGCAAGGCGTTGACAGGCACTCGTCTATCTCTCTCTGGCACTGGCTCCCCTGGTAGCCCGCCACGCACACGCACTGATGGCCATCGACACCGTCGATGCAAGTACCACCATTTTGGCATGGTGCCGACACACACTCGTCCACGTTGGTTTCGCAATGCGTGCCCGTAAAGCCGGATGGACATGTACACGCGACTTCCGCAGTGGGTGTACCAGAAGACGATGATGCAACACTCGCTGTCATGTGAACAAGATTCGACGTGTTGGGACACGCTTGCACACGGTAATCGCTGTAGATGTACACTCGAAAGGAACCAGCGACGCCAAAGTACTGTTTGATCGCGGCTACCTCAGCGGCGGTCAGCATAAGTGTCTCTGTCCGTTCGACGCAACCGGGCGCAGCCGATGCAAACACCGTGGGATTGCGGGTGGAGAGGTACACAGAGAGCCTCTGACTACTCGTTGAAAAGTTGCCATTTGTGGTGAGGGTCAGCGTCACGGGCGTGTCAGCGGGAACTGCGCCAAAATCAAAGTTGTTGTAAGCGCCCGAGAGAGAAGTGACAGGCGGCGCAGTCAGCACAGACACCCCCAAGCAAGTGCCACCATTGCTGCATGGGCTCGACGCACACTCGTCAATGTCCGTCTCGCAATGCACGCCGGTGAAGCCATGGCACAGGCAGGTGTACGAATTGTGGTCGTCGACGCACGTCCCTGCGTTTTGGCACGGTAAAGACGCACACTCGTTGACAGCCGCAAGGCATGTGACACCGGTCCATCCAGGGGGACAGGTGCAGCCAAAAGCATTTGACAAATTGACGCAGGTTGCGTTGTTGTCACACGGACTTGAGGCGCACTCGTCAATGTCGTTCTCGCAGTGAGTACCAGTAAACCCAGCGCACGTACACGTGTACACTTCAACGCCATCCACACACGTGCCGTCGTTGAGGCATGGCGCCGAGGCACAGTCGTCAATGTTGGTCTCACACACAACGCCCGCATAGCCTGCGACACACGCGCAGGCGTAGCCGTCGACCGCGTCAGTGCAAGTCGCACCGTTCAGGCAGGGGTCTGAAGCACACTCGTCAATGGCTACGTCGCAGACGGCACCCGTGAATCCCGACGGACAGGCACAGGTGACGGACGCTGATGGGCCTCCTTGGACGAGGGCGGACATGGAAAGACTGTTGGTGGAAGGAGATGGGCACGTGGTCACAGAGGAAGAAGGGTATACTTGGATGCGGAGCGACCCGAAGTAAGATCGAAGGAGATTGACCTCATCGACGGTCAGTTCGACCACTTGAGATCGCATTTGGCATGTCGTGGCCGCCTCCACAAACACAGTCTTGAATGTGAAGAAGAGGTCCAAACTGAGGTACTGATTGACTGTGCCAAAGTTGCCGTCCGTTGCCAGTGTCAGCGTGGCCGTCGAGCCGGCGGGAACAGCGCCAAAATCGAAATAGATGTACGAGCCGTAAGCGACGGTCTGAGCGGGGCGAGTCAGCAGATCGCCTCCTACGCAAGTACCACCATTGCTGCATGGACTCGACGCACACTCGTCAATGTCCGTCTCGCAATGCACGCCGGTGAAGCCATGGCACAGACAGGTGTACGAATTGTGGTCGTCGACGCACGTCCCTGCGTTTTGGCACGGTACAGACGCACACTCGTTGACAGCAGCAAGACATGTGGCGCCGGTCCAGCCAGGGGGACAGGTGCATGCAAATGCGTTTTGCAAATTGACGCAGGTCGCATTGTTGCCGCATGGTGACGAGGTGCACTCGTCAATGTCCGTCTCACAGTGGGTGCCCACAGCGCCCCCACACGTGCATGTGTATCCGAGATGCTGATCCACACATACACCGCCGTTGAGACACTGCAATGTACACAAAGTCAAACGAATGCATATTTCTATGCGTCAAGATCGTACCGGGTTGCTTGCGCACTCATTGATGCCAACCGAGCAGACGCCTCCTGTGTAGCCGGCTTGGCAAACACACGAATAACCGTTGATGCCCTCGACGCACGTGCCGCCGTTATGACAGGGGCTGGACGCACATTCGATGACCTCACTGGCACAGTCGCTGCCTGTGAATCCAGCGGCACACGCACATGCATATGACGCGGTGGAAGTGGTGAGGAGCTTTACGGTGAGTGTGGGACTTGAGCAAACGTCAACTTGCGTCGAGAATGAGACGCTGATGGTGAGTGTTCCACTTGCAGAAAGCATCGAGGCAACTTGCGAGGCGGACAGCTGAACGGTCTCTGTGCGCATCACACAGTCGCTGCCAGTTGCAGCAAAAGCCGTCTGAGAGAGTGAGCCCGCAGTCCACGTGAGGTACTCGGAGCTGAAGCCAAAGTCGCCGTTTGTTTCAAATGTGAGTGTGGTTGGGGACGCCGCTACCGTTCCAAATTGAAACGACAAGGAGGTGTCGCGGTGAACAGGACCAAACGGCCCGCGCGTGAGGACAAGCTCCTGGACACAACTGCCGCCATTGCTGCACGGGGACGAAGCGCATTCGTCGATTTCGGTCTCACACCGGTCGCCCGTGAAGCCCACCTCACAGGCACACGTGAACGATTGATGGGCATCAAGACAGGTGCCGCCGTTTTGGCAAGGAGTTGATGTCAAGGCACAGTCGTCAATCGACGCGTCGCACAACGTTGAGGTATAGCCCGGTGCGCAGGTGCATGAGAAGGTATTTCCAGATTCGATGCAGGTGGCGCCGTTCTGGCATGGAGCCGAAGTGCACTCATTGAGATCGTCGCACAGTGTGCCGTTGAAGCCGAAGGAACATGTGCACAAGTAGCCGTTAAGGGCATCAACACAAGTGGCACCGTTTTGACACGGAGTTGACGCGCACTCGTTGATGTTGTTGTCACAGAGTGTCCCGTCGTAGCCAGCGGAACATGTACACGAGTAGCCATTGACAGCGTCAACACAAGTGGCACCGTTCTGACAGGGAGTCGAAGCGCACTCGTTGATGTTGGTGCTGCACGACGCGCCATCGTAGCCCGGTGGACAGACGCACACATAAGCATCGGTGTGACCACCTGTGCCTCAAGGAAAAGTGACGCAACAAAACAAATTTAGGGGGAAATTGCAGAGAGAGATAAAAGAGAGAGAGAGAGAGTGAGAGAGTGAGAGAGGAGAGAGAAAGGAGGGATAAAAAAACAAAGTGATAGAGAGAGAGAGGAAGAAAGAAAGGGAGAAAAAAAACACAAAAAAGTGATAAAGAGGAAAAAAAACAAAGTAATTGAAACAAAGTGATAGATCGAGAGAGAGGGAGTTGGTCTCCTGTCTTACTTGAAGAAGTTGTGGATAGGAGAGACATGGACACGGTCGGGCTTGTGCAAAAGTTGACGTCGACAGGAAACGACACGCTTACTACATATATTCAGGTGAGCACATAAGGAGAATGGCAAAGTGATAATTAATTCAAATGAACGTACTGGTGAGAGTTCCTGCCACCGATATCATTTGGGCGACTTCCGAGGCAGACAACGAGAACGTTTCGGTTCGGTTGACGCAGTCGACGCCGGCGGTGGCAAAAGCAGTGCGCGCAGGAAGGCTTCCCGCACTCCATGTCAGGTATTCAAAGGTGCCGCTATAGTCACCATCACTGGTAATGGTCAGCGTGTTCGATGTGGCCGACCACGCGCCAAAGTCGAAGGAGAGCACGGTCGGGTTGAGTGCGGGCCCAAGCGGCCCCACACTGACTTCTGCCGCGGGGGTGCAGGTGGCGCCGTTGACGCACGGCGAAGAGGCGCACTCGTCAATGTCCGTCTCGCAGTAGGTACCAGTAAAGCCCGCGTTGCACGAGCAAACATTTGTTGTAAGCGTGATGGTCACAGTCGGAGACGTGCAAATATTGACGGAAGCTGGAAACGACACGGATACAATAATTCTTCCCGAGGCATCACGCATGCTTGCCACCTGGGTGGCAGTCAAGGAAATTGACTCGGTTCGCACGCTGCAATCTGATCCACTGGCAACGAACCCTTGGGCGCTGTACGTTCCCGAGGTCATAGTCTAAAGAAACGGGTAAAAATTAAGATTCACACACAATTATTATTAATATCACATCAATTGCAACCGGAGTGCCGATTGAGCTGACACCCAAGTAATCATACAATTGTCTTACCATGTACTCGGTGGTGCTACCAAAATCACCGTTTGAAGAGAGATCGAGCGTCGCAAAGGCGGCGGCGACAACGCCAAAATCGAACGTCAACACATTCGGCGAGAGCGCCGTGCCGAGAGGCCCAACTGTCTTGGACAGAACCGTTGAACATGTTCCACTCGAACCACACGGAGATGTAGTGCAAGTGGCTAAGTAGGAAGACACGCCCGTTTCAGAGGTGACAACTTTGGGGGAGTTGAGGAGTAGAAAAAAAAACGCTCTTTACCATCAACAATCGCCAAATTGAACGCCATAAGAGCCAAGATCAACAGAACACGCATTGTAAGTACGGCTCTGGGGAGAAGAAGAGTAATGTTCCACGAAATTAGTGCCAGTTCAAGGTTTCGACAAGCGGGAAAGGAAGTCGATGGAGTCGCGATTTTTTTTCGTTTTTTTTCAAGACGAATACAAATTTAATACGCGCGTGACGCAGCTCGCTCTTTGCGTGACGGCAATGTCCGTCATTGCATTAGTGAGATCGCGCAGAGGCCGAGGCGTGGCGCGATGCGTTCGGTTATTTACTCTCCAAACAACAAAAAGAAGAGAAAAAAAAGGAAAAAAAAAGAACGTCGAAAGAACGCGAACCTCTTCTGTCTCTGTGGCTGTGTGGCTGTGAGGTTGAGCTCCTTGATATGAAGACGGCAAGAAAGGTCCCTCCGTCACTAACACGTCGAAAGAGTCAAGATTTGTGAGATCTATCGTTTATTAAAGATCAACACGGAATTGACACCCACGTGGTGGTCACTTTATTTTCTAAGCGTCCTTTTGCCGTCGTGTTTGGTTTATACGAATCTCGCGTCGTGTTGAATAGCGGTGAGTCACGACGTGTCTGAACATGGTGTGGGCAAGTGGGGTCTAGTACAAATGCTGTCCTAGCCCCTGTTGCTGATTACATTTGCTTGCTTGGGAAGAGAGGGGTTCCTTCTTTTTTTTTTTGTTTTTCCTCTTTTTCTCTGAAAACGCCCCAAAATTTACCAGAACGCGCACGAAGGAGTCATTTCCTTCGTATCGGTTTCTCATCTACCGTTGGTTCCAGCACATTAGTTTATGATTGCGACGTCATAATTGTCGTTCCGTATGTATCTTTGCATATTTGAGAATTGAGCGATCTTTGTTAGCAAAAAAAAAAAAAATAAAGGCGCCCCAACGGCGACCTACACGCAGCCGACACGCTGCTGAGTGGCCTGTAATCTCTATGTAATACTTAACACAACTGAGCGCTCTAGTCGCGTGTATCATCACTGAGGCGTGACTTGTCGAATAGTTACTGTTCATTTTCACGCTTCACCCCTCTCGGCCGGAAGCAAAGTTCTCCAATCTACTCTCCCGTCTCTCCGAGCTCCCATTTTTTTCTGCCCACGTCATAATGTCTTTCGCTTTTCTCACCAGTGCTACCGCCTACCATAGCATCGCCTGGCCATGGGCATCTTTGCAGCCGCAGCATCCGTTGTAGCTAATATCTGTCTGTCCCACTGCAGTTTGAAAAGGAAAACAACTTGCCTCTATGCGCCTCGAATCCGTCGGCATTCCCGCAGCCTTTGTGCTTGCGAGTCTTCTGACTCTCTACCACCCCAACGTTGCCGGTAAGGTTGAGTCTTTCTTGAGCGACACACTGCTGAACGAACGACTGCGTTGGTGCACGACAGAAAACGCTCTCATCGTCGGATGCGTCTCTCTCGGCTCCCCTATGGCTGCCATTGTTGGCATGGCCTTGCTCGTGTTCTCCCCTGTATCAGCGACCACACCTTGTGCCGGAAATCCGTGTTTGAACGGAGCAACGGTACGAGATCAAGAGAGAACCCCAAGGGATGTTCACCGAGATGTGCAATTTGCTGACTCCTTGTTGGTCTGACTCTGTAGTGCTCGTGGGTGTGCCAGATGGACAACGTCAAAGTGCAGCTGAAGAACAGTTGGATCGATGACTGGTACCATGAAAGGGAAGACTTGCGGCCTAAAGTGGTACGTCGTTTCGCTCTCTGGGAGAACTCTGGGATTCACCCACATTCCGTTGTTTAACCTTTGTTTAACCGTCCTCTCTCTCTGGCAGTGTGTGTCTTACACCCCTTCGGGCATAAGCAGTTGCAAGTGGGCGAGAGAAATCGAAGACACCAACTGGCCGAACTGGTCATCAGATGCTGCGTTGTCGTTTTCAGCCATTGATGTTGGCGCGTCATCAGAGTACGCTACTTGGTGCAACGGCCTCTTTTTACGCGTCCAAGTGACTGGATACCAGGTGTGAAACCAATCCAGAGCGATGCCTTTGTTGTCATGTCTCAATCTATCACTTTTGTTCTTTCTCCCCTCCTTCTCTGCAGTGCGACAGCTCTTGTGATGGTAAAGCATCTTGATGAAGGGCGATTTTGTAATTGTAATTTATTTTTGTGTTTCGGGTGGTTTCTCTGTAGAGAATTTGGGAACTGCTACCATGTATGCCCAAAAACCCTCGTCGGCACTCAAATTTACTCGGCCCAGATTTTATGTGAATTCCGAGGTAACTGTGACAGGGTAAGAAACTTTTCAACGGTGCCTCGTCTGTCAGTGTACCTGTCTGTCTTTTGTATTGACCGCGAACCCACCTTTCTTACTCTTAGCAAATACTCCTATAAATGCATCTGTGATGACGGATTCGACGGCGACCATTGCGAAACCAACATCAACGACTGTTCGCCGAACCCCTGCCAGAACAATGCTGTGTGTGTTGATCTTGTCGACAACTACAGATGCAACTGCAAAGCCGGCTACACCGGTATCAACTGCGAGTCGGAGATTGACGAGTGTGCGTCGTCGCCTTGCCCAATTGGAAACGCGTGCCACGACAAAATCAACCGCTACGAGTGCGTTTGTGCCGCCGACTACTACAAAGTGGACGGCTCTGGTCCCTGTGTCTTCTGCAAATGGTATGCTTTTACCGGCGTCTCTCGCGCCGATCAGTGTCTTTGCCCCACCGGCTACTCTCGCTACTCTGAGGACGCGTCCCACTCGTGTGGCATTCTAACCTTTTACAAGGGCGCCACAACGCAAATCTTTGGCTACTCCATTGCGCTCGCCTACTCCACCACTAGTAAGACCTACAGTTTTTTCCCGCTTAGCACTCACACACACACACACACACACACACACACACACACACACACACACACACACACACACACACACACACACACACACACACACACACACACATTTCACATTTGCTCGTTCGTTCCTTCTCACAGTGACCGACGCCAAGCTTGTCACCACGCCACTCCCAATGGACGCAGGTGAAGCACCCGAGGCCATCAAGACGGAGCTCACATCGACCGAAGTAGTCCATCTCGGTTCCCAGCCGGGCAGTCGCTACCTTGTTCACACGGAATGGACTGCCGCCGGCAAGGCCGACCAGTCTGTGCCCTTCACTGTTACCAGTACTTGTAACTGCGACATGCGCAAGAGCGTGGATTGCATCAGCGACGATGGCTACACCGGCATGTACCGCAACTACCACGTTCCCTCATTCACCTTCGAAGAAGGCGCCACCGGTCCATGTGTGCGTCCCAGTCTCAGTGCCATCTTAAGCACGGAAATTACTAGCAAGGCCGAAGGCATGGGCTCAACTTCAACTGCGGTATGCAGCAGCACGAAAAGCGCACATTTGTTTGGGAAATTTGTACTTGTCGACATTCTTTTAATTTTTTTTTCCGTAGGTGACTCCTTACACTGGTTCGAGCTCGATTCTGGTCTCTTCTGGTGCCTATTCGTCAACATTCTCTGTCAGCATCAATACTAACCGTTACCTGTGTCTCGCCTACCGCACCACAAGTAATTTGTGGCGTGCCGAGCTCTCGTACACGGCCAGTGGCACTTCCAAAACTGCCAATGTTGCATTCACGCTTGCGCCCCAGCTCGTGCCACAGGCCTACCTAGTGATTTTTGGAGATCTTACTCTGGACGGTGAGTGGCACCATGGCTGCATAAACTTCTACGACCAACTGCGACAGTATCACTCGTCGTCTACGACACTCGTTGCCACCAAACTGCGTTTTGTCACCACCGCCAGTGCGCCTGCCAACCACCTGCTTTATCTCGACGACCTTGTCTTTGCCAACGGACCACTCCTGGCCTCACATGACCAGCCTATTTGTCAACAACTGTGCGAGCGTCGCACCGACTTGGTCAACTTCAAATTTACCTCAAGCTCCCACGGCAACAGCGCCGGCCTGGGCGGCGGCACCGTCTCCGTCCTCACCAGCTCAAGCAGTGGATTCAACTCGAATGGGTACCTTGCCATCACCCATTCTGGCATCCTCCGTCCCTCCAGTCTTAGCTGGAACATTGAAACGCATCCATACCTCTGTTTTGCCATAAAGACAGTCACTGCTGGCACCCGCGTCAACCTGTTCCTCCACCACGGTTACTCGACGACCGGTGGCGCCTCAGTGCAAACCATGGTGCGTCTTTTTGACACCGACTCGGTTGCACCCGCCAGTGTCACCTACACCATCAATTATCCGGGCTTCGACCTTAGTCAAAACTGGCAATTTGGGTGTATTGAGCCGCGAAGAGTCAAGGGTGTGTCGGCACTTGGTCCCGTTCAAATGATCTCCTTCACTGCCGGTGACGATACCGCCGTGTTCCATATCGATTCACTGATTATCTCTCAGACGACAGTGCGCTCCAATCAGGTCAACACCCCTTTCCACTGTCCGGCTCAGGTACGCTCAGCCGCATTTATTTTTCTCGCTTATCACGTCTTACGATAATAATAATTAAATAATACTATTATTATTGTTATTATTATTCTTATAATTATTATGCTTTTTGTTCTTCCTTTTTAGTGTATTCGGGACGGTGCCGCACTCACTGTGGCACCTTGTGCCGATGTCTCCGATTGTAATGCGGCCGCTACCACCACCGATCCAACTGGTACGCCGCAAGACTTTGCTGTGCGCCAAGACAGCGGTCACATGATCTTTGCTTGGACGGACAAGAGTTGGTGCGAGGCTGGCTTTCATGTGTTGCGCTACGAGGGAGCACTCTTGGTTGAACAGACGCATATTGCTCAGCCTCGATCGTTTTCGCCCACCTACATTGTTGAGTCACGATGTCAGGAGGAACATTCGCCTGAACTTGAACTGCGCGACAACATTGAAGAGAGTGGCCTTGCCGTGGGCACTGTCCACACCTACTGCATTCAGGTTTGCCAAAGAAGAAGAAGACTAAAGATATATAACTGTGCACTGACGGGTACATTTCTGTCGCTCCTTTTCGTAGGCTGTGAGTCCCTCGGGCTACCCTGTCGAGACAGGCTTGTTTGTGCCGCTTGCCTCAGGACCCGGCTATCACTCCAACTCGGTGTGCAAGTCCGCCACAGTTGCATTCGAGTCCAAGATTACAGTCAAGGTGACGCACGGCGCTAACACAGGATTCTTCCCCGTCAAGGACGTGGTTGTCCGCTGGCACGCTGTCAATGATGCCTCTCTCGCAGGCACGGGTGTCACCAATGCCGCGGGAAAGTTCGTCGTGCATCCCATGTCCACATCATTTCCCGACAACTCTGTTGAGATTGTCGTGTCCGTGTCCAAGCAACAAGGTAAGAATTGACTCAATAATAGTACCAGTAAAATATTATATTAATATAATTTTCTTATAAATCTTTTCAGGCACTCTTGCTCATGAGTTTGAGTGCGCCGGAGTACCCTGCACTGAGAAAAAGCTCACGTTTACTCATTTCGACTTTGATGAAGAGAGCACGTTCATTGATGTGTCCGTCATGAGTGTGCGCGGTGTGGTTGGCTTTCCCATCGAAGACTCTAGTGCGGGCTCGTCGCGCCGTCGCGACGCCATCGAGAACACCTCCTCCGCCGCAGCAGTGGTCGTGGCCGATCCGGGCCACGACGATAGCATGTACGCGGCTGTGGCAGCTCGTGAGCGTATTCCTCGTGCTGTTGTGGTGCGCAGTGAGCCTCGACCGCGAGCACTGACGCGCCACGAGTACCTCAACTTTCATGACTTGCGCCGTCGCGACACCACGACACCCCCCGAACTGGCTGGTGCTATTCCCCTTGGCACAATCTACTCGTCACTCAAGCGACGTACCCTTGCCAACTGTGTGACGCTGGCGACGGGTGACTCGGAGGCCATTGCATGGCAGTACAATAACGCGACACAGGAGTGCACCATCTTCTCGCAAGTACACGTATTCCAAACGGCCCCTGTCCAGCTCTCTAGCAGTCTTTATGCAGGCTGCACGCCGAAGGCAAACAATGCGCCTGTGTGTGTGCAAGCGTGCGCTCCAGGATTTGTCGGTCGCAACTGTGGCACGAGTCTGCGCCAGTCGCATGCGACACTGACGAGTGCCTCGTCGACATGCGGTACACCCGAAGTGCTGGCACTGGACACGATGGAAGACATTGAGACGTGTGCAGCGTTGTGTGAGCGCTCCACGTCATGTTATGCCTGGTCTTTCAGCCATGTCTCGCGTCTGTGTGAACTGTACGCTCCATCGCTCTTCAACTGCACCGTCCGTCGTGCACAGTCGGATGCGACCTTTTCGTGCAGCCTCACATTTGCCGCTGCCTCTGCCGCCAACCTTGAATGGTGCATGTCCACTGTGCGTCTTGCCGCACCTCCCGTCTACGGCAACGTCACTGTTACCTATACCACAGGCACACACCCGCTGAGTGTCGTGCCTCAGTCGCAAAGTTCGTCCGAGTACACTTACGTGGATCGGTTCAACAGTGCCACGGGCATGGCCGACTGGACAATGCCTTTGGGCGCCCCATCGGGTACCACGGTTGCCACTTTGGACGTGTCAAGCTCGGCCTATTCGGGTGATGCTTCCCTGCGTGTCACCCGCACGAGTGCCGCCTTGAAAACGTTTACTGGTGCCCATGTGCTTGACTTTGCATCCAAGGAGTTCCTGTGTCTGTCAGTACGTATGAAGGCGGGCACGCGACCCGGTCGTATCATTCTCGAATCCAACGACCAGCCTGGTACACGGTTTTTTATTGAACTGTCGACGACGGCCGACGTCGCCGCAAAACAGTCGTCCACCGACACGCTTGTGGCACGCTGGCCCAACTTTGAGCAGCTTGCCGACGACACATGGCATGTCACTTGTCTCGACATGTACCGGGCGCTCTCGACAGCAGGCTCTGTCGCCTCGTCGGGACTTGTGCGCTCGTTGGAAATCCAGCCGTATGACTCGACTCTCTCGGGTGTCACACAGGCCATGTGGATCGACGATGTGTTTCTGAGCAGCTTGGATCAGTCTTATGTCTCGGCGGGTGCCTGTGCACTTCTGTGTGACACCGTCGGTCGCTACATGTCGTGGGTCCATGATAATGGTGTGTGCTTGCTCTACAACGTGCTTCCTACATCCTACTCGCGCCACGCGGGCAACGGCGTGCGTGCGGCCTGTTCTGTGGAGGGTGGCTCGGCCACCCAGTGCCAGCAACTACTTCTTTCTAACACTCTGTACAACGGAGCGCGTTCCGTCTATGCAAAAGCAACCTCGCCGAATGCCTGTAGTCTCGAGTGCGATGAGACCATCGAGTGCACCGCCTGGTCATACACACCGCCCACCCTGAGCAACAGCGATCCCCTTACCTGTCTGCTTCAGCTTGGCACCGACCAGTTCACCGAGGTCGGCGGTATTGTGTACCATGCGACGTCCGTGTCGGGCTGTGCGTCGCGCCAAGCCAACGAGCCCATGTGCCGCCAACGTGGTTGTGCTCCCGGATACACCGGATTGTTGTGCGACGAACGTTTTGAATATGTAAACACCCTGTTCACAAAGACGGGTGCGTCGCATGTGACTGCCATCTCGGCGCACGCATGTTTGCTGCAGTGCGAGAGCATGTCTACCTGTACCGCCTGGAGTTGGGCCAGTGATCTGGGTGGGCTGCCGTGTCGTCTGCACTTGAGCGACCATTGGACAGTGTCGGCAGGCGGCGTCTCCTACCACACGGGTGGCGTGTCTGCCTGTTCGAAGACATTTGCCTCGACTCATGTGACCGACTGCACTCTGCGACCCCCCTGTCCTCTGGGCAAGACTCGCGATGCGTCTGGTACGGCATGCACAGTGACTGTGTCGTCTCAGAACACAGTCTTTGTCTCATCCAACTCACTCTGGTCGCCGTCCAAGACGGCGGCTGCGTGTCGTTCCACCTGTGCTAGTCTGGGAGAGTGTCTTGCCTGGACCTTTTGTCCACTGTGTAATTCGACGAATCAATGTGAGCTGCACGTGAACGGTACTTCCCTGCGTGCATCGCTGCCCACCGCAAGCATTGGTGCCATTTCGGAATGCACTCGCACTGGCTGGGCCGCCTATGCCGATGCGTGCAGTTTGTGTGCGCCAGGATTTGGCGGAGTGCTCTGTGATCAGCGACTCGCCCTGGCCAACACGGAAGCGGCCGATGTCTCCTTCGCGACCACAGCCAGCGGTGCTAACACATGGGAAGAATGTGTGTGGGCATGCGATATCATGGGATCGGCATGTCCTTCGTGGACATTTGCCAGCGGTGTGTGTTATCTGCACGGGACGTTTGCTGCGCTGCGAAGGACCTTCTTTTTGCGAACAAGCTCGTGGAGCGGCTGTAGTCGCGCCGGCTACGATACACATGGCAGCGTTTGCCTTTCGCGTCCATCAGCCTCCACCACCGTGTCACCCAAGGCGCAATCACGCGTGTTGGGTACGCTACTTGGTGGTGGCACAAGCACTGTGAGCAGTGCCGTTGCGTGTGCGACTCTCTGCGACAGGAACAGTGCGTGCATGGCGTGGGCGCACGAGAGCGCGACATGCAAGCAATATGCGAGTGTGCTGCTGCTCGAGCAGACGGCAGTGGTGTCGTCGTCCTCAGCTGGATGTAGCCAGCGCATCAACTCGACCGCTTGTTGGGCGAGTTGCGCCCCCGGCAAGTTTGGCGGTTTGTGTGGCGCAAACCTGGCACGCAATGAGACAGAATGGTATGTTGACGGACACACGGGCACGGCGGTGGCTGACAAAGACACTTGCATTCGTTCGTGCTCTGATCAGACCACTTGTGTTGCTTGGGCCTATCGTTCGGCGACTCAATATTGCACACTGTTCACGGAAGTGCAGAAGAACTCGACGGCATTTCACAAGTTTATTCACGAGGACACCGTCTCCGGCTGTTCTCCCGTGTTTGCGACTCAAAATGGTGGTGCAAATCGACCATGGTGTGTGGCTGATGCGCCCGCACCAGCACCTGTGCACGCCAACGCAACTGTGTCGTACGTTGGCACGGCGCCGGCGGCGACAACGCTTCAGTCGTCAAGTGTGCGCGACTGCTTGCAAGAGTGCGACCGTCGCACCAGCTGTGCCGCGTGGTCCTTTGCGAACGCGACCGCCGAGTGCAGCTTATTTACTGGAAGTTTTACGCGTCTCGTGCACCGCACAGACGCAACAGGTGGGTGCAGCCAGCGCGCGGCAGCGCAAGCCAAGTGCTGGGCCACTCCCGTGTGTGCCATTGGATTCACTGGCGCCGGCTGTGACATTCGCACGTTCCTTGACAACACGCAGTGGGATACAACCGAGTCGTCGCCGACTGTGGTGACCCTGGTAAACAACACGGCGCTTGCGTGTGCTCGGGAGTGTGAGTTTCACCAGGCCAATTGCAATGCATGGACGTGGAAGTTTGAGACGTCGTCGTGTGTGATCCATCGTGAGACGGCCTTCTCCGCAACGTACGCCGCCAGTGGCAACGCCGAGCAGATTTCGGGGTGCAGTTCGGCGTTTGCTACAGTCGATCCCCAACGCCAGTGCTTCAAAAAAGCCATTCCACCGCTGGTAGCCACACCCAAGCGGTGTCCTATTGCAGGCGTGAAAGTGTGTGGACGGAGCTTCTATGGTACTCGTGAAGGCTTCTTCTGCGACGTGTCTGACGCGGAGGGTCTGTACACGCTGCACTTGCCTATTGAACAGCGTGTGTACATTGAGTTGTCATACAACAATCATACGTTTGAAGCGACTGCGACATCTGACTCTCCAACTGGCACCGGGGTGCCTGGTGATCCGAACCTCTCTTCTCTGTTAGATGATTTGTCTCCTCCGATCACCCCTTACTACGATCTGGGAACGGCAGATATGCTGATCGACTTTGACGATGTGACCAAGCGATCACTGAATGTGACTGTGGGCGGTGGCCTGTGCGACCGTGTCTTGGGCACGGCTCGTCTGCTGCTGACCCGCCCGTCGTGTCCACTCTTGCAGTCAACCATCCACATGTCGGACTCCACCGAGTCTCTGGAACTTCCAGCGCACGCCTTTGAGTTGCGCATGATGGAAATTTACGAACGACCGGAGGTTGCACCCTATCTTGATCGAACGAATCAGCGCCTCAGCTTCTTTGATCTGACCACCTCACCTGGCAGTGCTCTCTTCCGCTTTCACCCGCGACCCACTATCAGCATCGAGTATGCTGGCAGCAGTGTCAAAGAGTACACTGACTGCGCTGCGACGCGTCTCGATGGCATTGCGCCCGTGACCATGCTGGCGAACAAAGCGTTTAATGTGACGGTGCACGTGAAAGAAGATTTTGGAGACAGCACGTGCGGTCTTCTCGGTGGATCGGTGTTCCTGCTGAACGAGCTGACGGACAAGGAGCAGGATCATTGTCTTGGGGGATGTGACCTTTCGTTTGACAAGTCTAGTCTTGACGGCACGGCCGAGTTGCGTCGTGAGTTTGAAGCTGGTCTACCGGAGGTGTCGCCGGGACTGGTGGACGCGGCGCATCCCTACTCTCGTCGACTCGTGGTGAGCTACGAAGTGCCCGGCTGGACCACCGTTGTGGGTGCCAACTTTCAAGTGTCTCGCGTGATTGTGACAGGTGCGCGACCACTCAGTGAACTCTTGTCCGTGCAGCTGCCTGACTACTATCCGCTGATGGTGGTGTACGATCCGCCGGGCGGGCTTAGCACAGCCACGTACAGCAACGCCAAGGTGCGCACTCTGATGACGGTCGACCAAGGACATCACGAAAGGACCGTCATGGGCTCGTCTTATTTTCATGCTGGATACAATCTTGCGACAGAATCATGCAACGGAGTCGGTTCCTCCGTATGTACTGATACCATGGGAAGCGGTATGTTGTCTCATTTACATAATTAATTTTAATAATAATAATAATAATAATAATAATAATAATAATAATAATAATAATAATAATAATAATAATAATAATAATAATAATAATAATAATAATAATAATAATAATAATA
>CALSCP010000803.1:4092-20476 GCA_943704425.1 Ministeria vibrans ATCC 50519 | reverse complement strand
ATAATAATAATAATAATAATAATAATAATAATAATAATAATAATAATAATAATAATAATAATAATAATAATAATAATAATAATAATAATAATAATAATAATAATACTGAATAAATACCATCCAAAGTAGCCGGTGAAGATGCCTCTGACACTCCAAGCAAGAGTGCCGTAAAACTGCTGCAGAAACGGATGGGACAGAAGCCGGGAGGGAATGGTCTGCTCAATGCGCTCACAGATGTCGGATGGATGAAGTCCCTCATTGGCATGAAAGACCGTTTGGTCATGGACAAATTGAATGGCATCGCGGTAGTCGGTCAGGGTCGCATGGATGTGCTGTGCGCCGGTGAGTGGGAGTGTGTGTGATGGCACAAGGTGCTCTGCTTGCAGTGCGCGCATCAGGTCCAGACTTCGTACCCACTGCATTGCGTCCCGTGTGGGTGTTCCGCGAATCGCATAGATGTTCGGAAAACTGTGTGTGTGTGTGTGTATGTGTGTATGTGTGCTTAAATGTTAAATCTATGCCGCATGTCACGATTGTGTTTCCGCACCTTTTGTAGAAGTTGTCTGCGGCTAAGAGTGTTTTGGCTTCGTCGGGAAGCCACACGACAATCTGGTCGTCTGTCTCGCCTGGCGCATGCAGAAGAACCAGTCGCACGCCACTGGGCATACGTGTAATGGAAAGAACAGATGGTGTTGGAAACCAGGGCCTGTTTCGTCAATTTTCTTATTTTGTTTGTTTACCACAAGTGGATTTCGAGCTTCGTTTCAAATGTGTCAGTGATGGGAACGAACTCGTCGGTTGATGCGTGTGAATGCACCAAGCGCGGTCCGATGCCTGAATTAAGGTGAGCGCCGGTGGGAAGGAGCGTGCCAAACTGGCGCATAGCACGACGGTAGTTGGTACGCGACGTGGGTCCGTAGAACTCGCCAATGATGCGCTGGGTGGAGCTGTGCGCAAAGACCCGAAGATCGCGCACATCGCGAGCAAACACCGACGCGCCCGCAATGTGATCCGTGTGGTTGTGTGTGTACACTAGAGCTCGAATGGGAAGGTTCTTCATCAAGGGACGGAACTGCTCAAGGACCTAGAGAGGTAGAGAGATCGACAACAGTGCAAATGAGTGGTGTGTGGTTTGCGTGCACGTACCACTCTTGCAGCTTCTGGCGACTCGGTGGTGTCGACCACGATACATCCGTCTGTTCCAACAATGAGAATTGAGTTTGCCAAAGCATATCCAATGGCAACAAAGACGCGGTCGGTCACTTGGCGGACGTGCGCGGCAAATTCGTCCGTGTGCTTGTCCAACTGTGCATTCGGCGCAACTGCCACCGCCGCCTGTGCACTCGCTGTCCTCGCAAGCGCCGCGTCCAGTCGTCGCCGTCGTGATCGCTTCTGACGTCGAAGGACGATCAGTACGGCACCAATGCCAAAGGTGGCGCCGAGAGCGAAGGTCAGAAAGGAGCGCATGAATAAAAATGACTATAAAAATGACTATAATAATAAACATTAAACTCGATGTGGAAATTTCAAATTGGTGAAATTGTCCCGAAAGCGTTGCTCGTTACTCGTTGCATGACGTTGTACTAGTAAATTATAAGTAAACCCTTTCACTCACAGTCTGCGTCCCTTTGAGTGACACTCAGGGGGTGTCGGATCATAAGTTCACAGACTGATCACACTTTTGTTATTCATTTCGAACATGGACGCCGTCAAGCTGTACTACTTCCCACTTCTGGCCCGCGGGTGTGGCCCCGCTCTTGTCGCCGAGTTCTCCGGCGTGGCCTGGCTTGGACCCAAAGATCTCGGCTTCGACTCATCCAAAGATTGGGCGCCAATGAAAGCGTCTGGCATCTCGCCGTTCGGGCAGCTTCCCCTGCTGACGGGGCCGGACGGCCTTGCGGTTGGCCAGACAACGGCTATTGTGCAGTACTTTGCTCGCAAAGGCAGCATGTTTGGTGCGACTGAGGAGGTGTGTGGCGATTGCAAGTGAGAGAGCCGCTTTTGCTTCACCTTTGCTCGCTTGCAGGATCACATCATGAGCGACATGCTGATGCAAGTGGCCGAAGACGTGTACTCGCTCTTGTCCATGTGCAACCCGACCGTGTTTGCGGCGCTGGGAGAGAAGGGAAAGCCCGGCCGTGACGGTACAAACCGCACACACTGTCTACCTGTCCCAGCCCGTCCGCACTCACTCCTCCTCCTCCCCCTAGTCTACGATCAAATGTGGGGTACCATGATGCCGCCTCACTTGGCCCGGCTTGAGAAACAGTTCGGAAAGCACGGCGCGCAGTTCACGTCGACTGGCCTGACCGCAGGCGAGCTCTATCTCTTCTCCATGCTCCATCAGGTGTTTCTGTGCCATAACGACATCTTCAAAGGTATCGCCCTTCTTTGTGATGGTGTACTCTTACTACGGAGTACTTTGTACGAGTACTGAGTATACTGACTGCCACTACTGTCGATTAGACACCCCACAGCTGGCTCAGTGGTACAAAGCCACCGCGGAACATCCCAAGGTCGTCAAAGTCCTCTCAGGCCAATCCTCCTATGGTCCCCTCAATCAGTATTACATCAACCCCGAATAACTCTTTTGGCTCACTCTCGAGGACCGTCTCTTTCCAAAATGTTTCCAACATGGAGATTATAATTATTATTTTGTTAAAATACTATAGTAATAATTATAATTATATTTCGTCTTTGTGTGTGTCTCTCTCTCGTTTTATCATTGCGTAGCCACATTCGCATTCGCATTGTCAAAGCACGCCGAGTCAAAATGCACAATGTGCATAATGGCCGGGAAATAGCGCTGTTGATCCGCACTCAAAATCATACACAACTGTGCGCCAGTCGACACAGTCTCCTCTTCCCCTTCTTCCTCTTCAAACTGTGCTTGCCGTAGACACTCATACGCCGCAATAAACGTCTCAATCCCCAATTTCTCCTCTAAAAATACTCTCAGTGCTTCCGCACTATAATTATACGAAAAAAATCCCCCAATCAATTAGTGTCACATTGTGTTTTGATTCTATACCGCGCGAAGACACTTTCTTCGTCTCCTTTTTCCTGATCCGACGACGACGATGAAATCACAAACTGTGTCTTTTGTTCCTTCTCCCTCACAGCTCCATGCTCATCATGTGCCTCACCTTCTTCAATATCCCTCTTCGTATTGGAATTCATCTTCTTCCGATCCAAACTGAAGATGGTCAAATCATCACAAATCTCACCCGCTTCCTCTCCTTCTTCTTCTTCTTCTTCTCCCTCTTCTTCCCCCTCCTCTTCCCCTTCTTCCTCTTCCTCGCCCACCAAATTCTGCAGAGTACTAATCATTCGCGCATAATCTTCATCTTCGTTTGTTACTGTCTGCGAGGTCTCACCCTCATTTGCATCAGTCCTTTCTTCTTCCTCCTCCTCCTCCTTCTCCTCCTCCCCTTCTCCTTCTTCTTCTTCTTCTTCTTCTTCTTCTTCTTTTTCTTCTTCTTCTTCTTCTTCTTCTTTTTCTTCTTCTTCTTCTTCTTGTTCCGATGCGTCCGAGTCGTCACTCACGGGTGTCCCCAGCACAGTCGCAACTACCGTCTTCTGCACCGCAATTGCAGTCTCAACGTCTTCCTCTTCCGTCTCATCATCGCTTGTCTCGTCTCCTTCCCTTTGTGCTCCCCGACTCTCCTTCTCTTGCTCCACTTTCACCGCACCAATCGCCTTGATGGCTGCCATGGCCCTCTCGGCCTCCTCTCGTGCCGCCCTCTCCCGTTCTTCACTCACCCGCGCCACACTCGACACTGACACCACCACACTCGCCACGGCGTCATCGCCACCACCATCAGCCGCCTTCTGCTGCACTCCTACCTCCTCACTTGCCCGTCGCTCCCGCAGCGCCTTCCGTTCCCGCTGTACCATCTCCCGCAGCCGCTCTCGCTCCTTCTCACGTTTCTCAGCGGATCCCGGCTGCGTCGGTTCCTTCCGCTCATTCACCGCCTTCTTCTTCCGCCTCTGCTGCACTTGTTCCTCCTTCCTCAGCTTCTCCTGGCGCTTGGCCCGCTCCAATTGCTCTCGCTCCGCCTTCAACAGCGCCATCTCTCTTTCGTCTTCCTCGCTCATCTCACGGGCCGCCTTGGCCCGTTCCCGTCGATTCTTCGCCTCCAACTGCGCCGCCGCGTGTTTAGCCTCCGTTTCTGCTTTGAGTCGTACTGCAGCACGCTCTCGCTCCGCACGCAACTGCGCCACTCGTTGGCGCTGCTCAGCCGCCATCTGCTCACGACGACTCACGACCGGAATGAACGGCGCAGGTGCCACTGCCGCCACACGCAATGGCTTCTGCTTCTGCTGCTGTTGCAGCTGCAGCTGGCGCGCTCGTTGTTGATGTTCCTGTTCGCGTTTCTCCGCTCGAGCACGCTCAACACGCACCAAATCCTCTTTTGCCCGCTCAATACGTTCTCTCTGTGCACCACGAGGAACTGCACGTGCAGCAGCGGCTCTTGCTGGCTGTGGTGGGGGTGGTGCAGCGTGGCGCGCTACGTAGTCCGCGTGTCGGTTCTTAAGGTAGCGCTCGTACTCGGCGCGCTGTCGTTCTTGGATCTCGCGATGACTGTCACGACGCACAGCTGCAGCAGCTGCTGCTGCGGGCGCGGGCGCCTGCTGTTGACGCTTGTAAGCGTCACGTTGTTGCATTGCCAGCTGTTCCTTGGCACGCAGCTCCTGCTGCATGCGTGCCCTGATGCGCTCCTCTTCAGCTTTGCGTGCGGCCACTTCGCGGTCCATTTCGGCGCGCTGTGCGGCTGCCACAGACGGAGCGACAGGCGGAGGACGGTCTCGCGCAGCCGCAATGACACTGCGAGGCGCAGCACTTATAGCGGCACGCTGAGCGGGAGCTGCTGCTCCCGCGCGACCGTGAAGCACAGTGTGGCTAAACTCGTCCGCAATAATGGTCTCGCTGAGAAATGAGCGGATGCGACGTTTGATCAGCGGACGCTGAAGAATTCGCGTGACAGAAGGACGATCGCGCGGCTGTTTGCTGAGGGTGGCAGTCACGAGGGCGCGCAGTTCGTCCGAGTAGATGCGCGGCAAGGGTGGGTAGGCGCCGCGCAGGATCTTTACGACGAGACCCTTCATGTTGGCACCCTCAAAGGCATGGCGGAGCGTCGCCATTTCGTACAGCACACAGCCAATGGACCAAACGTCGCTCTTATTGTTGTATGGTCGGTTCTCGCATATTTCGGGAGAGAGATAGTAGGGTGTGCCAATGCAGGTGCGCGCCTGCTCAAACGTGTTCTTTAAAACTCGCGCAATGCCAAAGTCGCCTAGAACAAAAAAAACATCGACATGAAATCCTATACAAGAATTTGAATATGAATAATAATAGATACCAAGTTTGACTATTCCATTGCGAGTCAGGAATATGTTTTGCGTCTTGATGTCGCGATGAAGGATTTTCCGGTCGTGAACGTGCTTGATGCCTAGGCATATCTGGACAAACCAGTCGAGGATTTGGGCTTCGGGGAAGTTCACGCCGCGCTGCGCTTGAATTTTCTGATAGAGATCCTAAAATGAGAGTGAGTGTGTTTTGTGTGTGCTTTTGTTGCTATTTGAAAGTGAGTGGCCGTCATCGTACTCCGCCGTTGGCGTAGTCCATGGCGATGTAAAGCGTCTCGGAACGACCGGACCCTTGACGAAACGAGTCGAGGTAGCCCACAATGTTCGGGTGCGAGAGACGGCGCAACACATCGACTTCGTTTTTGGCTTCGGCACGATCGCGCACACTCATTGTGCTCAGGTCGATCTCCTTGACAACGACCTGGATACATAATTATTATAGTATTATACAATGAAAAAGGCCGCAATGCATGTTAACACACTTCTGTCGCGTCGTATGCTTACCTGGGCACCGTCGGCGCGTCGGCGACAGAGGAGAGCCTGAGTATTTGAAAAAAAAAAAACGAAACGACGATTCAAAAATAATTGAAATGACACTGAGTGAAGGCAAAGCATAAAAAAGAGTGTGCCCCTGTGTAGTAGAAAGCATGGACGACAGGATGCAAGAAAAGGCGAGGCACCAGCTGCAGTGTGTCTTTGACCATTAGCGAAGGAGAAAGTGATCGGAAACGCACGACGACAAAGGGACGACAAAGGCCATCATCCGAACCTTGCCAAAGCTGCCTTGACCAAGGAGCTTGATGCGAGCGTACTCTTTGTCAAACTTGGACATCGGCGAAAAAAAAATTAAAAAAGAGTTACGAATTCGGAATTAAGAAATAAGAGAAGAGACTAAAGGAATTAAAAATTAATCGAGAATAATAATAATAAGTAATTTAAATAATAATAATAATAATAATAATTTTATTATTATTATTATTAATATTATTAACATAATAATAATAATAATAATAAAATTTAATTATATTATTATTTTTATTATTATAATGATTCTATTCAATGGTGCCAATCTCAAGCAGTATTCTATCGGCTGTTTCAAGATTCCATCCCTAAAACACACACAAAAAATCAGTCGCATCGCTTTCTTCCGCTTTTTCGCTCTCACCTGATTCGGAAGAAACTCAGTCACAACTCGTTTGTACTTTCCCGCAAACTAAAAAGGAAAGCAATATAAAAAACATGCAAGATGGAAAGAAAGAGGCATAATGAGACATACCATTTTGGCGTTGAGGATGGAATGAGCTCTGGCGCGCGCAGAATGTTCGACGGGACAGTAGATGACATGCCAATAGCACAACTCACACGCATACATCAGAGCAAGCACATTCGTATCACTCACAATCCCTACAAAATAATAATAATAATAAGAAAATATAAAAGAAGACAAAGAATACAACCCATTTATTCATGATATACAAGATAATCGAGAGAATATAATACAATAATGTTTGGATATTTCTGTACCGAGCTTCATCATTTCGCGCGTTGACTCGTCGTTTGTGACAACCGAGTCCCATTCCTCATTACACCGCACTTGAAACATCTCCTCAAAATGTTCGATTCCATTCTCAATCAACTACCACACACACACATACACATACACAGAGTTAGATATTGCATCCCTCCCCTTTATTTCTGCACCTGCGTGAAACTCGCCTGACGAAACTTTTCCGTCTCCTTTGACTGTTCCACGACTTTACACTACACAAACTGGTGTGACTTTCTGTCTTACACACTCTCGCTTACTCTCATGTACGATAGAGCTCCACTTCTCCAATGACACACTTCTGCGATTTCCTTTCCTAACACGGATACCATTGGATCCTGTCACAGCCCCCCCCCGCATCAAAAAATAGTCTCATGCACTACACTGCGATCAGTACCGTGTGCTGCAAGGGAAGCCTTTCCGTGCCAAACACATCCACATACGCAAGGCAGAGTGCCTTTGGTTGGGCAATTGCGGCTGAAACAGCCTCAGTAGCGAGCGTGTCGGCAAACGCGTTGGAAACTAACAAGATGAATGGTTGATTTCTTGTGCCGGTCGTTTCTCTGCGCACAAACCCTTACCAAGCTCACTCTCTTTTGTGAAGGTGGTCTCCAGTAGAGCCGAAGCCCATTCCGTGATGGCCAGCCTCAGCGCAATCCCTTGAGCAACGCTACACAGCAAACACCCAAAAAGCACACAAATGGGTTGACGAATGGCACTTGTTGCGACAGTCGCGTACGGATTGGTCGCTTCGGAGCACTTGGCCCAAGCCTTATTCGCATTGTCGAGGTGGTGCATGGCGACAAACTCTGTCGGGAGAGACACAGTGAGGGAAGAACGGGTCGACTGCAAAATGTACTGGCGGGCGCTTGGACAGCGGCAACTGCGCTTGCCTCTGCATCCAGCAGTGGCTTCAGCTGTGCTTTTAGTTCCTCGATCGTCATTGGTGAGAAAAGTGAATGGTTAAATTATTTGTAATTAATGATATAATAGAAGAGTCTTCTTCTTCTTCAATTTATTATCAATCACAAACGAAAAGCGACAACACAAACAGCTCAAACGGTCAAAACCACTATGATAATATGATTAATATTAGTATTGATTAATTAGAGCAGTATAGAAAAAAATGAGAATGGATTCTGTATTACAACAATCTATACAGTGGAGGAGCGAATAGAAGAAGACGATAACTGGCTCTCTCCCTTCTGTGCCCCATCGACATTCTGAATGGTAAACGTCGGAGGGAAATACACAATGTCCAACTCGGCGAGAAGGTCGCCGAGAAAGAGGAACACTTGGTTGCGGTAGCCCAAGAGAATACCGCGGTCCTGAAAGTTGGAGTAGTAGTCGATAAAGACGAGGAGTGAGAGAGACTTTTGAACGGGATTAAGCTCGCCAATGAAGCAACTGCAAGAATTGAGAGTAGTCGACTCAGCACCCCATTCGCGCACGCGCCGGATCACCTCCTCAATCTAAAGCAAAACAATAATTATTAGTCGAAAAATAATACAATTGTAACGGTGTACCTTTGCGTTTGGCGTGTCACTGGCAATGGGCAGTGTAAGCTCGTCGGTCATGGGCGGAGAGCGACGGATGTTGCGGATGGCGCGACGCACCAGCTCGTCGTTCGGAATATAGATTACTGTACCGTCCCACTTGACAAAGGTGGTGCGTCGCAGTGAAAAGTGTCGCACGTACATGTTTTCGCTGTGTGGAGAGAAAGATGTAGAACAAAAAGAGAAAAAGGAGTATTTTCAGCGAGATGGACTGAACGTGGGCGTATGTGCGTGTGGTTACTTATCGTGATCGAGTTGAACACGATCGCCAATGTCTAACAGCCGATCCACAAAGATAAACAGGAACGACTGGAAGACACTCTGGAGGGTGCTCCCAAACCTACACATTCCATTGCGAAGCGTCAGAACCCAGAAAAGGTAAGACGAATAGAGTGACGTACACAAAGGCAAAACCAACAATAATGGCCGCAAGAGACGCCCAAACACTGGTCACATTGACTAGAGAAAAAAAGGAAGAGACACAAATTGAGCCAAAGGGGAATAGTGTGAGATTATACCTTCAAAAACAGCCAAAATGACAAAGAGAAGAATGCCACAGAGAACGCCCGAAAAGAGTGCGTCAAGAGTGTCCAAAATGGACGAAAACGCGGAAAGCGACTTCACCAAATTCTACAGCAGAACAAAATATTAATGAAAAATATTTGATTAAAAGACAAGCAAAACAACAATTAGTAGGGGGAGAGACCTTTCGCTCAGTGTGCATTGCCTGGACTGCAGTGATAATGTCCTTTCTTGTGGCAGGAAGCCCCTTTCCAGGAGAGAGACGGTCAAATACACGGGATGCTTCAGACTAGAGAGAGAGAAGGAGAGAGAAACAAGAAGAAGAGATCAAGTAAATAAGAACGAAAGAAACAAAAACAACAAAAGAACCAAATAAAACAGAGTGACGAATATACGCGCCATACTTATCACTCACTCACTCACTCATCCGGTACGTCAACATAATTATGATAATGAAGAAAACAAGTACCTTGGAGAAGAATCGGCGCACGGAATCATACGTCACCGTTGTGGGAGGAGGAGGTTGGGAAGGTAAAGAAAAGGCAAAATCAGAGGAAGAGGGCGACGAGATCGACTGCCGTTTGTCTTCTGTCTGCTTTTCGCTGCTCTTCATCCCTCGCCTCTTCTTCTTCCGGCCCATGTCCGCTTGGGAGGTCTCTGCGTCGCTGTCTAGCAGTAGCGCGTTTGAGGTGCTCGCACTGCTCTTCATACCACTCGGCAACTCATAGGTGGTCGCTTGTGCTCGGTAGGTTGCCATCTGATGGCGAACCAATTGACTGTAGATCAGATTTCCCAATAGCACGAGTGCCTCATCGATCCGTTTCTGCAGAAACGATGAATAAAGACAACACGCACAACAATAATTGAGTACAAAGGCCGAAAAGTTGAGAGCCACACAAACAAAGAGACAAGAAACAGAGACAAAGTGGAGAGAAAATTGAGTAACATGCAGTGATACATAAATAAAAAACAAAGAAATAATGAGAAATTACAAACCTTTTCAGTCTCTCGATTCTGCGTTTCCGTCTGACTGAAATCACGCGATGTCTTGACATACTCATTTCCAAGCCAGTCATAACCTATTTAAGCAACACTAATGTATGAGTCTCCGGTCTCTCACTCGTTCTGATCATATTCAGTCAAGGACCTTCAGCAAAACCGGCCTTGATGAGAATCAGCATAGCCTCAAACTGCGACGGACTCATGAACGTGCGCTCAACTGCCATAGACACAGTCGCAGGGGCACCTTGGAGCGACTCAAGGGGCTTTGACGGAGACAGGAACGACTCGGCTGCAGCAGCAGCCAGAGCGGCGGCGGATGCCGGACTAATACCGTCGCGCCGACCAGCGCCACTGGCTGTTATTGTGGACGCTGCTGATGCATCCCCCATGTCCGCCAGGTTGGATCCCACACTCCCTGACTGCTGCTGCTGTAACCCTGTCGACGACGTGGTCTTCTTTGCGCGCCACCGTGGCTTCCACCAGTGCTGCACAATCAGCGGTGCAACCCGCGACTTTCGCCTCCCGCGTGTCACTATCGCCACCAGAATGTGCTGGCTGAACAGCGAGTCTTGCATTCGGTTGAAGTATGCATCGCGAATGTGTCGCATCCCGACCAGTCGTGCAAGAAACGACTACGACCACCAAAAATTAAATTCAGAGCATTATCATAATAATATTATAATAATAATAATAATAATAATAATTGCATATTTTAGTACCTTTAATAGAAACGTGGAGGTAATCAGCACGAGCGAGATAAGAATGCGCTCAAGCCATTCTACCGGCTAAGAACCAATCCGACTGCGTGAGGTGTTGTTGCTCTCTACGTGTCTTATTATTCGCTTACCTCGAGCCCCGGAACGTGATCGTCTGAAGCAACAGGTTGGATAAGGAAAACAATGAAAAAGAACGCCATCCACAGTACGGTCATCAGTGTGCGGTGCACTTGCCATCTACAAAGCCCCTTGTTAAGCAAAATATGTTGAACTTTTGATTTGTGCGCTCACTGTAGTCCGGCCAGCAGATAGACTGCGTGCCTGCCAAATTGAGTGTGCAGAAAGATCTTTCGTGAGAAGAAGAGGAGCAGGATGGCAAGGACGAGTGCCAGCCAATAGGAGATGATGCAGCAGCACAGAAAGATCGACCATGTCTGCAGATTGGAGCCGCAAATGCGCAACGGTCGTGTCACGGCATGGCCGACAATAGCTGGGATGGCTGAGAGAGCCAGTAGGACAATGGTCAGCACGACACGCCAGGAGCGCATGTGAGAGAAGAGCCGTGCGACGAGCCGTTTCTGTTGCACGTGTAAGTCATCCACGTTGACAGTGCTGTCTTTCTCGTCAACACTCACTCCCAAAAGTGGCGATGACGGATTGGACGCGGCTGGCTGGGTCGCATCGGGCACCACCGTAGTGCCTGGTTTGCAATCAACGAGGAGCAGAGGCAGCGAGGAAACGTTCAAGGGAAGGGAGATAGGAGGGGTGTCGAGAATGGCAGACGCCGTCAGCGCCGGCTCCTCTTCGGTTTCAACGGGCTTCTCTTCGGTCGCAACGGGCTCCTCTTCGGTCGCAACGGGCTCCTCTGCCGCCTCAAGACCGTCCTCCACATCCGGTTCAACCTCTTCAATGTAAAAGCGCAGCGTGGGCTTGGCAGACGGTGCAGGGGGAGGAGAAACAAAGTCCGTCGAAACGGTCGCCATGTCACCCAGAAGAATGCTTTCTTCGCTCAACCCCGAACTCGTTGCCATAACAGACAGATAGAATCGCACGTATTGTGTTCTGTCGCGCCAACGGAAATCAAGATGTGCTGAAGACTGACTGAAGAGGAAAGAAAAATAAAATGGCGTTATCAGTCATGAAAATTGAAAAATGAAAATCCAACAGTTGAACACCAAATCAATGATCAATCCTTCTCGTACATCGACATGGCGGATGCAATCCGAAGTCGAATTCTCGCCACATACGTGTCGCATCGTGGGAATGTTGTGAACAGCATGATTGTGGGTCGGTCGCAAGCGGCGGGAATCTTGAAGGGGCTCCAGCGCGAAACGACGCTGCCTGCGGTGCACGCCCTCGTGTCGCTCGAGGCGCTGCTGGCCAACTGCTGCGCCGACAAGAGCCAGCTTCTTGGCCTGGTTGTACTGGTGGGGGCGTTCACCATGCACTTCCAGCACGTTTGCCACCTTTTGGAGTTTGCGCCTCCAACGCGTCAACAAACGGTGGAGGACGACATTGCTGCGGTCGCGCTTGTCGTCGCCAACGCCGAAATCCTCAGTGCGCAGTACGACGAGAGCGACAAGCATGGCGTTCGCCAGTCCAAGATCCTGTCGCGCCACCTGCGCGGCCTGTCCCTGGCCCTTGGCGACGCCGCCGCCAAACTGGGCGCCAAAGTTGCGCTGGGCGATCTCGATCCGATCATTTACGTGGAGCAGACGCACAGCCCCTGGTACTTTAGCGAGTCCGACATTGACATTCTCGGTTGCGCGGGTGAGGAGGCCTTGCAGGACGCTCCAAGTGCATCCAAAGGCACGCAGCGTAAGCCGCAACAGACGCCGCGCAAAAAACTCAGCACTCTCTTCTTGGGCAACCTGCTTCCGGCGCAGCTGCTGGGCCAGTCGGTGGCCGTTCACGATGTGTCGGCTGGTCGGTTTTGGCCGCGCGCTTCGTCGCTGACAAGGCGCGCGGGTGAGGCGCCCGAGCCGTCCAAGGACCCCTCCATCGTCGCCAGTATGCGTGAGGCGGTGGCGCGTCTCGTTCCACTGATGCACCCCAATCTTGTCAGCGTTTTGGGTTTGTCGTCGTCGCTGTACGTTGTCTACACCAACGATCCTCTCGTGCGTGTCTCTCTGTATCAGGTGATGGTTACGTCAGGCCTGGACGTCGCGCGTCAGGGTCCCGCCGGCAACCTTCAGCAACTCCTCATCGACTCGCCGCGTCGCCGAGTGCGCATTGTCAAAGATATTCTATGTGCTCTGGAGTACCTTCATGCACACGCAAAGCCGTTGCCACTACTTGCTTGTGACCTGTCGCCACACACCGTCGTGCTTTCACCGGACGGCCGCGCTCGCATCAGCACATTCGGCCTGGCTCAGCTGAAGCGTCGC
Organism: Ministeria vibrans ATCC 50519; assembly: GCA_943704425.1. NCBI lineage: Eukaryota > Filasterea > Ministeriida > Ministeriidae > Ministeria > Ministeria vibrans. The sequence goes on along the minus strand of CALSCP010000803.1, from coordinate 7,377 downwards.
GCTTCTATGGTTGAGTCCCTCGACGCATCCCTAGCCACATGCCTTGCTCCCGAGTTGCGTGACTCGGACGAGTCTACCTTCACCACCCACACAGATATGTTCAGCGCTGGCACCATTGCTTACTATCTCGCAATCGGTCCGCGTCTCCCTGTCCCATTCCCACCAGTCGTATCCTCCACACTCCACTCAACAACGACATCAGCAGCAACAGCTGCAGCAGCAGCGGCAGCAGCAACAACAAAGACAACACCAACAACAACAACAAAGACAACACCAACAACAACAACAAAGACAACACCAACAACAGCAGCAGCAGCAGTAGCGTCTCACACAACCAAGAGCACGCCTGTGACACCCTCACCATCCGACGCCAGAACAGAGGATCCTCTCGCCACTCTGCTCATTGATCTCGGTCTCTTCTGTCGCGCTCCCGTGCCCCACCACCGTCCAACCCCCTCCGCTTCCCTCTACTATATCGCATCGGGACATATCCCGTTCTATGCTCAACAATCACCCCATTAGGCTTTTTGATAATGAATATTAAAAATAATTATTAATAATAATTTCTTAGTAATATTGTTTCAGCTTTACATCATTCGTCGGAAGACGATCATCAGAGCAGTGAAGAGCATAACCATCACAGTAATGATAAGAGAGAAGGCAACGTAATTGGGCGCCGACTCAGCATTGCCCGGAACCAGCACGTTCATTCCAAACACGCCCGCCTGAACGACACAACACATCAAACCAGGTTGTATTTTGAATTTGTCCGAAATTTATCGCCAGACTTACTATTAGGTTTAGCGGCAGAAAGATGGTTGAGGCAATGGTAAGAGTACGCATCACAATGTTAATGTCGTTGGAGATACGCGCCACCTCTGCAAGAATGAGCGAGGCAAGTATGTGAGTAAGTAAGATTCAGAAAGAGAGGAGGGAGAAGGAAACAAAGTGATAGAGAGAGAGAAAAGGGAGAAAGTAGAGAGAGAGATAGTGGGGAGAAAAAAACAAAGTGAGAGAGAGTAGGGAGAAGGAAACAAAGTGATGGAGAGAGAGACAGAGAGACAAAAGTTAGAAAACAAAAAGACACTGGGAAACAAAAGTGTGTGTGTTTGACAGAAAAGAAGAGACAGAGGGGTGGGGAGAGAAAAACATAGTGAGAGAGAGGACTTGCACAGGTAGTTGAGCACATACAAAAGAGGGTACGTACCAACTCCTGTCTTGGCGAGAAAAATATTTTGCGAAGTGCTTAGGTCCTCTTTAAATGACTCGAGGTTGTTCTGCACTGATTTAAGGTGCTCTGAAGCAACATGAACATAGTACTGTGTGGTGGCGCACATGGCAGGCGAGCCCATCTGAAGAATCGCGAGTGTGTGAATAACATTGAGACTTCGTGTGGAGGGACACATTTAGTTCAAATGCTGACCAGTTCGATTTCGGCAAAGACATCATTTAAAGGTAGGATGAAGCGAGCGAGAGAATTGATGCTGTGGCGAAGGGCATTTCCGCGATAAAGCACGTCGTTTTGGTCTCTGGACAGTAAGTAAAGTTGTAAGAAAAAAAGTGAGAACAAGGAGGGTCAAAAATCCAAGATGAGTGATACTTTGGGCCAAGAAGCATTGAAATGGAGCGCATTGCATCGACTTCAAGAGACATTGTGTCGACTTGCTTTCGCAAAGAATCAACAAGGACATCCTAAGTGTCAATGAGAAAAGCGAAGAGAGAGGAAAACGAAAGAAAGTGATAGACAGAGAAGGAAGAAGAAAGAAACAAGAATAAACAAACAAACAAAAATATTAATGGTAACACTTGTTTTTGACCCAGACTTACAAGATGAAGAAATACGACCCAGTCAACGCTCGCACGACGGTCATTCTGATTGAGTGAGGTGCCCAGAGAGGGGAGAGAACGTGCATAAGAGCCCGACGTACCACCGCCAGGTACACCAGAGCTACTGTTGTTGTGTTGGTCGGACTGGATGGGCCGCAGTCGTACCCACGGCGCCAGCGGAAGAGCGCGTTCAATGCAGTGTTGCATCCACTGGCTGCGGTTTGACTCGCGAATTGTCACAAGTACATTCTGATTGAAAAAATGTGTAAGAGAGTGAGTATACATTACTACGTGTCGCTTGTGTGTGTCGACGAACGGAAAAGAGAAGCAGAAAGATGTGTGTGGTTGCAAAGTCAACGGGGGATACTGCAGCTGATGCACTGCCATCCTGAGTAGGAGAAGGACCACAGGGCACCAGAATGGAGATGAAGTAGTACTGTGGGAAAACAAAAGACCAAGTTGAGAAGAAAGAAGAACAGAACACCCCTCGTTCGTACGTGTCGGTGAGCCTCAACCCTCTCGCGTGAGACTTCGTCGTTGTCGGCAATCTCTTCCACGTTGACAGGATGAATATGAAAGACCTAAAATATATTTAATGGACAATCTAGGGCGCTACGTCCCAGTGTCAGGCCCCCCAGTGTGACGTCGCATTACCTTTGCAAGCATTTGAATGTCGCTGTATCGCGCGCCTTCAATGTCTATCCAGAAGGGAGCGCCCAGTGTGTCGTCAGTGAACAGATCACTATTGGAGAGTTCTTGCCATCCTTGGAATACACTTGGCTTGGTGTAATTTGGACCTGTTGTCGAGGAGTTGAGAGAGAGACACACAGAAAGAGAGGAAGAATAGTGTGCTCTTGTTGTTTACCGTGAACGACGGAGAGACGAGCGGTCGCTGGCTGCTTCCACTCCACGTCCTTGAGCGCGTCAGAGAGCCTATCACGAGCCCACGTCGCGTCTCCGCCCCCAGCAGCCGTCGCCGGCTCTGAAACGCCCTCTGAGCGAGAGGCGTTGAGCAGGTCGGGAATGGCGTCGAGCGACTGACTCGTCGACAGCGTCTCTGTCAGCGACACAGGCGGCGCCGTGTAGTCAAACTCAGACATGTCAAACAAAAAGGTTCTCTGGATCGCCTCGTCTTCATCCTCGCCCGCGTCGCTGTCGACATGGCTCACGTTTGCGTTCTCCGCAGTGTTTGGGTCGTTGGCCTTTTCGCCCTCTGGCTGTATTTTCACCTCCGAATCCATGGGTAACTCTGCCTCGATGGACTCACATAGTTCCAGAACTATGGGATTATCAGAGGATTCCATGATGGCAGTTTTTTTTGATTATTGAAATTATTCGAGAATTGCGATCAAAAAGTCGTTTTCAATATAATATTATGCCAAGTCCTTCAGAAAGAACAATCAAGTGTCAACATATCAGCAAGGGTGCAAGGAAGTAGGAATAGGGGAGGGAGGGGGG
>CALSCP010000801.1:33577-43838 GCA_943704425.1 Ministeria vibrans ATCC 50519 | reverse complement strand
GATGTTTAATGCACAAAAAGAAATCAGTTCATGACGGAACGACGAAAGGCCGACACATACTGAGCGGGAAACCAGTAGACAAAGTAGCGAGACGCCTCGGTGGGACCCACCTGGATGGCCAGAATCACGTAGCCCGCATGTGACTCGATGGGCTGGGACGTGATTGCGCGCACTTGGCCAAGTGGGAACTTTTGTGTGCGGTCTATTTAGTATTGTGTGGGTGTGCACAATCAGTCAATCAAGCAATTGCAAGGTGGAGTGTTTCTCACCTTTGGTACTGATACACAGCTCGTCTGTCTCTAATTTGACACTCAGACGAACCTTTTGATGGACTCTATTGACAAGGCCCGTCAGGGGCGTTAGCGGCAGAGCTTCCTAAAAAGTAGGGGAGGGGGAGAGGTGAGACAGGAAGAGAGGGTTCAACAACACTCACTTGTCCGGATGCTTTCCCTGCCATCACGTCGTCCGGAATGCCTTTGTCCAGCACCTTCTTGTGTTCCTACGCCACCCAAACACACAATCGTAAGTGTGGTGTGTGCGACCATTGCACTGCATTGACATTGTTGTACCGTCTTCTCACACCACTTGTCGTTCGCCACCGACTCGAGTGCACCGCCGCCACTACTGGACGACGCACTTGCCCGAGCGCCCGAGGCGGATGCTGCAGAGATCTTCATAAGGTCGTTGACGGATGAGCCAAAGCCCATAAATTTGGTTCCGGACGAGATTCCGACCGACGCCAACGATTTCGAGTCGTCTTTGAGCAGGCCTGGCACAAAGACACGCTTAGCACACAAGCATGCGTCGTGGAAAGTCTAACCCTCCCCTCTCCCGCCAGTCATACCTTTGTAAGTGAGCTTTTGCATAGCAGAGGGACATCCTACGGGAACACACAGCCGAGACGAATGAACAAAGTAACACAGAGGGAGAGAGAGAGAGAGAGAGACGAACCGAGACACACACACACACACACACACACACACACACACACACACACACACACACACATATATACATACATACACACGCCACCCAGGAGCATGTGTGTCGGGGGTGCATACCAGTGAGGTCCTGGAGCGTTGTCTTCAAGTCGCCGATGGTCGACGAACTGGACATTTCCAGCGCATACAACACTTTGTTGAAGGTCACCTTGAACGCGATCACTGGTGCCAAAACACTGTCAGCCACAGGCGACTCCGCAGCAGCACTCATCACACAACACTCGCGACAGATGCAACAAAACTGTTTGATAACAGAGAATAATACTATTATTGAATGATTATCTTCTGATTATCACTTGACTCAGACCATAAGCGAGAAGTGACAGCACAAACAACTCATAATCAGTTTCTAAACTAAATATCCATCGAGAAGCACTGAAGCAGTGGAAACAGCAGACAGGATGGCTCATGGCCGGACAAGGAACAATACTTATTTAAAACCAAAACAATGAGAACATTCACTAAGAAGAAAGCAAAGAAAAAAAAAAGAGCATCATCGTCTCACAGCTACACGTCCGACCAAAAGCTTCCACGGCGCTGCTTGAAAAAGGTCTGTGAAAGAAAAAATGAAACACATTAAAATAAAATAAATCAAGAATAAGAAATAAAAATAATTATGCAAGAATAGTAATTCACACACCTTTTGACCGGTCTCCAAATCTTTTTCGAGCTCGAGAATCTGCTGCTGCTTGTGAAACTCCTCGGCGGACACGCCACCTGTGGGCTGGGCGGCCGGAAGAGTGCGAGCGGAGACATTGGCGGCCGCTTGCTGCAGGTTGAAGGTGGCTTGGGTGACGGCACGCGAGGCCACCTCGACGTCCGTCTGGCTATTGCTGTTGACGTGCTCCTGCACCTGCGATGCCGCGACGAGATGTGCTGCGTCGTTGGAGACGGTGTTGGCGGCCTTGATGAGAGCCTCGACGGGCTCATCACCCTGCGACACGTCGTCGCCCGTGTGCACCAGTGCCGATGTGCTCTTGGCCAGTGCAGCGGCCGCAGCGACAAGTCCCTCGGCCCACGAGCGGTCCTTCTGGTAGAAGTTTGCAGCGTGGAAGGCACGTCCAAGAATGCGAAGCTCCTTGACGCGCTCGTGCGACTGCTGCACAAGATGTGAGACAGCATTGATGATAGGGAGCATCGAGTCGAGCACAGTTGCGCGACCAGGCAGCACCGGCTGGTTGACCATGACCGACATACGACGCGGTCGGGCCTTGGCGTCGATAAGTGCCTTGCGTGTCAGTGCCACACGGTTGTACACGTTCATAAGTTCCGTTGCCGCATCGCTCATAGAGGCATCACCCGTCGTGCCGTCGGATGTACCGCCCAGTGCTACGCCACCCAGTGCCTCGGCAAGCTGCTGTTCGGTCGAGGGTCCACCTGTTTCGACAGGTGACTGCTCGTCGAATCCCGCACGCGCCGCAATAAACTCGTCGAAGCTATCACGACGCGTTTGCTGCTGCTGCTGTTGTTGCTGCTGCTGCTGCTGCTGCTGGCTCACCTGCTGTAGGTGCTGCACGCGACGAAGCGACTCCATGTCCGGCTGGGCCTTCTGCAGCTCTTCGTACTGCATGCGCAGCTGCTGAGTGCCCGTCAACAAAGTGCGCATGCAATTGACCATGGCGGTTGCGGCCTGGTCGAGCGTAGTGCGCTTCTCACCCGACGTGTCGCGGCGGATCTCCATGGCGGCTCGCAGCAGCACCACAGCACGCGTACACACTAGATCGAGCTGCCCAATGAGATGCGCACGCACAGTCGTGTCAGCAATGGTCAAGCCCAATGCCTGTCCAGCACTCACCACCGCCGGCAAAGCATGGCGGAAGTTGGCGGCGCCCACGGCCAGCTGGTCTGTGTCGCCGGCGCCCACACACGCGGCGCCAATGAGCTTGAAGGCGTTGCTGAGCACACGTGCAGTGTTGTGCAAACGGTCGGCGGCGGTGGGGAGAGTGAGAGGGGGCGCAGACACAGCTCCGCTGACTGTGGCACTCGACTGGTGCTGCAGGTGCAGACGCGTCGTGCTAATGGTGTCAATGGCGGCCTTGCACTCGCACTGGCCCGGCAGTGTGTTAAGCACAGCCGGCAGGGCCTGTGAGATGTACTCGGCGATATTGTGCAGCTGGTCACGGTCCTGAGCGGCCGTGGCGCCATTGGGATCGGCCAGGCGAGTCTTGACCGCCTCGAGGAGCAGCATCGACTTTTCCAGGATGTCAAAGACCAGCTGAACAAGCCGCAGCTGTGCATGGGTATCCTTGGTAGACTTGGCGGCGGTGACGGTGGCCGTGGCAAGGGCATCAAGGCAGGCAGCGACGCTCTCGGCTGACTTGGTGACGGTGTGCACGCTGTTGGGGTCGATGTTCTTGCGGACGTGCGACACGTCGAGCAGCAGCTGATTCACTGTGCCGCCCACTTGCTTGCTGACGGTCGCCAACATTTGCAATTCACCGCCCGGGTTCGAGGCGGTGACAGTGGAATCGCTCTCGGGCTCTTCGATGAGGTTGGGGAGTGCGTGTGAGCTGGCGGCCGACTGTGCCTTGAGCAACAAACGGTTGGCACGACGCACCATCTCGATGGCGGCATCGACGCCGCTCTTGGGAGCCGCATCGAGGGCGCCAAAGACGTTACCGTCGCTGGGAAAGAAGGGCGTTGAAGGGGTGGCAGAGGCGATGGGGGCACGATCGGCAAAGGAGGGCAGCTCAGGGACATGGTCGTTGTCTAGATCGATCAGACACTCTTCCTTGTCCTGAGCCACCACCGCAGCAGCAGCAGCGGTAGTACCAACAAGCGCAGCCGACGGGTCAGCATCGGTAGTCGTGGTCGTGGCAGAAGTAGACGCAGCCGCGGCCGCTTCCTTCTCCTTGAGCTTATTCTTGTGCTCACGAGAGGAAGAGGATGAGGAGGAGGGTGGGTCGGGGGGCGGATAGGAGATGTGGAAAGGGACCTTGACAATGAGGTCGGAGCCAAGGTTGACGACGGCATGGACGTTCATGTAGTATGAGACAATGACGCCGAGCAAGTCATCTGCGCCACTGTGGTTCAAGCGCGTCGTGGCTGCAAGCTGCGCCTCGTCGGCCAGGTTGAGCTTCATCTCCTGCGCCACATGGTGGTGCTCTTGCGACATGAGCTTGGGCATGATGCTGTACGTGGTGCTCACGCGTGTCTGCTTCTTGATGGGGCACTGACGCGTTGACTCGAGCAGCGACACCTGTGACTTGAACTTGGATGTGTACGAGTCGTACTTGACCGTACAGATCTGCTTGGCCGACAGCTTCACCGCGTACACATCCTTTTTGCTGTCGTTCTGAATCGTCACGTGGACCGCAATTGGCTCGCCGTGCACAAACACATCCTTTTCAAGCTCCACTGTCATCGCCAGGGGATTGCCCGAGTCGAACATGAAGGACTTTTTGCCTTTGAACTAAACGATACAAAAGAAAACAATTGAAATTATAATAACAATAATAATAATAATAATAATAATAATAATAATGATAATAATAATAATAAAAAATAATAACAATAATAATAATAATAATAATAATAATAATAATAATAATAATAATAATAATAATAATAATAATAATAATAATAATAATAATAATAATAATAATAATAATAATAATAATAATAATAATAATAATAATAATAATAATAATAATAATAATAATAATAATAATAATAATAATAATAATAATAATAATAATAATAATAATAATAAAACAACGAAGAGAAACGAGGAGTTGGTCAATAAGGGTGCGTTGTGTTGCTACCTCGACGGGCTTGAGAGGAGCGTGGATAGGAAAGTAGTTGACTTTGCGGAAGGGCATCGACGTGTGGCTCTGCTTGGCAGTTGACGCAGGCGACGTCATGTACGAGCGAATCGACCAGGCAACCCCAATCTGACGACCTATGAAGTAGTGTGTGAGGTGGTAGGGTGGGTGGGTGTGTGCAGACGCAGTACCTTCGTGGTAGGCGCCTGGCTTGAGCACGACCGACGCAGGCGTCAGCTGCACCATCAATGAACACACCACGGTCAGTCAGAAGAGATGTCAGAGACGCTTGGAGGCATACCGAGGGAATGGTCAGCGTGAAGGGGAAGCATGGAGCGCCAATCTTTTTGACAAGAGCGCGTTGTGCACTGTTTGCGACAAACTTCTCGAGCGGGTTGGGATGTAGAATCACAGTCCGCTCAAAAAAGACTTTCTTGTGAACTTCGTAGTCTTCGTCTTCGTACGTGTAGTCGCAGGCAACCTCCAAGTACACCGCTGCGGTGGCGAACCAATGAGAGTGTCAGAGAACGAGATAAGCCGACAGCGAACTTTTTAGGTCCTCCATCAAACCCCCATTGCTCTGCTTTGCGCTCAGACGGACGTACCTCGATCAGCCAGAAGGTGGTTGTCGCTGATTTTGATGACTCCCTCAATGGGCTCAACCGTGGACCCGTGGTCGTAGAAAACGCGCCCGGCTAAACGTCAGATGAGCCCAAAAGTTAATCCATGACGTACAAGTTTTTTTTTTTTTTTTTTTTTTTTTTTTTTCTGTAGCCGCTCTGTACAGCCCACGAGGGTCTTGACACGGCCACACGCGTGACAAGAGCAGATCGTGCTCATTGGAAGAGAGGGGAAGTAAGTGGGAAAAGCGGGAGAAGAAGAAAATCAACAGAAAAATGAACACAGGGTCGCACCGAGGTAGATGCCGAGCTGGCGGTCTTTCGAGTTGCGGTACGAGAAGGTTTTAGTGCTCATTACAGAGAGAATGTATTAGCAAAAGTAAAATTAATCGATTTATTCGATCGAACAATTGGATTGTATCGATCTTCAAAAATGTCATTAATCATTATTGTTTTTTTTGTGATGAAGAGCTTTTTTGAGCGCCATTTCGCAAGCATTGCGCTGCTGACGATGGTGGCAGGAGCACTTTTTGCAGTGCACGTCCTCGACGAGGGGTGGGTGAAGGGGGAGTGGCTGCCTGAGTCGCTGCAGCCGTTTGTCGACGTCAAGTCGCCGTTTGGCCGGGAGATCTACGGACGCACGCTGCGCGACTTCATTGAGGCGCAGAGCGTGCGTCGGCTGTCGTACGTGGAGGCGGCGGTTGAGGGTGCGGCGACGCCTGCGGCCAAGGGCCACCTTCCGTCGTACTACTGGTACCGCAACGCCAACGAGCGTCTCGTCAACGTCTATCGCGGCTTCCAGGTCGCCCCGCCGTCGTCGGGCGAGGGCGCGTCGCTGTGGGTCCCGCGCGAGATCACGTACAAGGCGCGCGTGACCGCGTCGCTGTTCCACGAGCACTTTCAGATGCGACGCGAGCCGGTGGTGTTTCGCGAGGGCAAGCGCGAGCTCGAAGAGAATCTCGCACTGTTGAACCGCTGGGATCTCGCGGCGTGGGGCGACGTCGATTTGCTGCGTGCCGAAGCTGGCGACTGCAAAACCTCTGTCGTCTGGCTGCGAACGCATGGGGACTCTGACATTTCCGTTGTGACTCCGCACGACGGTGTTCCCTTCATGGACATTGTGCGCGACACCATTGGGCGCAAGGCACCGGCGGCGGACGACGAAGACGCTCACATTGCGATGATCAACCCACTTGCATTCTACGCGATCCAACCCATGGACTCCTTTTGGGAGAACGAAACGCTCCTTGTACCGCCCATGTCGCGTTTGTCGAGCCACATGCACATTCCGACGTTTGCGACACGACGCCAAGTGCCCTCCGTCAGCTATATCCTCGGTCGGTAAGCACCCTGTGTGCGAAGAAGCGTCGAATGTGTCTGAAGTCATTTTTGTTCTTCCTTTCTCTCTATCACTTTGCTTCATGTTGTTTCTCGTTCACTTTGTTTTGTTTCACTTGTTTCTCATCACGTCTTAATATTTCTCTATTATTTATCACTTTGTTTTTGTTTCCCTCCATCCTCGTCTCTCGCTCACTCCCTGCTTTGCGTGCGTTATATATTCAGTGGCTCTGATACGGCAAAGATCAACGAGAAAGGATGGACACAGCTGCGAACAGACCCAATGGATGGGCTGTATGTGGTGACGACGGGTGTGCTGTGTGTGCGCATGTGGTCGCCAGGCGATGCTCTGCGTCTGTCGTCTGAACTGCGCTTCATCGACGAGAGTGGCGTCAACTACGCCAACAACTCGCGTTCGTTCTACACTGCTCTCAACATATATGCGCCTCAGGAGGAGTTCCGCAAGAGGTTCCGGGGTCATCGTCCAAGCGGGCGCGTGTGTGTCTCGGCAGGCGACCTCCTGTACGTCCCGGCCGGCTGGTGGCACACATGGACGGCTCGTGAGCGCCTCTCGGCTCTTGTCTTCTGGATCACGCCTCCGGCCAAAGGCCCCTTCTGTGCCGGACCCAAGTGCAACAACAAGAGTGTCCGCAACCTTGATCCCCGTGACGACGAAGACGACGACTAATACGTTATGTAACAAAATGAAACCAACTTATTCAAAAAAAAAATAATAACAACAACAACAACATCAACAAAACAATAGTGTCCGCAACCTCAAATCCGACGCGACTTAACAAAATGAAACCAACTTGTTCAAAAAACAAAACTACGTTAGAGCATTTCACGCAGCGCAAAACCAGCCGGCCCCAGAACCAAGACGGCATTAATCAAGTAGCAGGGCGCCGTGTACATGATGACGGCCTACACGAGGAAAGGATTCAACACACGTCTTGACTGACACATCACAACATCACAAGAGTGGTTACGATGGAATAGCCATTCGAAACGTATTCGCGGCTGTAGCCCAGACGGAGCACATTCCACAGGACGGAAAGGCCCATTCCAATGCGGGGGTCGACAAAGAGCGAGAAGAGCCACAGGCCCGCCAAGTGCAGTGAATGCTGCTCGACTTGGTTTCCAAAGACGCGGCTGATCCGCTCAAACAGGGGCGGCCCAGTCATCTTTGGCGGCATCACCTTGTGCGTCTTGCGTGCTTTACCAACGGCCATGCCAAGCTATCCACCAGAGCGTATCAGGGAGGGCGGCATGACGAAAATCGTACTTTGATAAACACAACAAAAGTAATCGCCGTGCCAAAAATCGGATAGGCAAACGGCCCAATGTCAGAGACAATAGGATGCATCGGCATGTTAGAAAATGACAGAGACGGGGGAAAAATAAAAATAAAAATGTCATCAGTCATAACTGATATAACTCAATCGTACTTGGCTCTCCGTGTTCGTAGTTCAGTCGTTGAATCTCATTTTTTTAAACGTTTTCTGACATGAACAAAATATCGATTCTCCCCGTCGTGTTCGTTCTTGGCATGCTGGGGGGCGCAGGAATATTTTCAAGACTGCGACTGATAGACCGTGCAGCGCTGGGCTATGTGCGGGAATCAGTCGAGTATCGCTCTGGTCTCGCACTGCTCTATCGGCAGACGACGCTTATGTTCAACCCGCATCCCACGCGCCTTGTTATGCCCCTTGTCACTGGCAACATGTACAATGGCTACCGACACGCGCCCAAGCAAAAAATGCCTCGTGTCTACACTGAGCTTCCAAAAAGTGCAGAGGATTTTCGGCGCGAGCACATCGACAAGAGAGAGCCGTGTATCTTTCGACTGGGCCCCGACGGCTTTCGCGACACCCTGGGCTGGCGCACGCATCTCTGGACCGACGACTACCTTGCAAAACAAGCGGGAAACGTGACCATTCGGGCCGAGGCGCGCCGTGGCGACGACAAGCGTCCGTTTGGCGTGGATCTATCGTCGGGCACGGGAGCTCACCCAATATTCATCACGTTCAGCACGTACATCGACATGATTATGCGCAAGGAACCGACCAAGGACACTCCGCGAATGTACCTCAACTTGCAGAGCACAGAGGATCCCGACTCATCGAGCACCATGCCCGACCGCATCGTCGCCAGCGGAGTCATTCCCGCGCTCACCAGCGACTTTCACATGCCTCACTTCATTGCGCCCTTCCGCTTGAGTCAGCTCAACGTGTGGATGGGCCGCGCCACCGACCACACTCCCGGTCGCTCGCAGCTCCACTACGACTCACCCGACAATCTGTATGCGCTCGTCACGGGGCGCAAGCGAGTGATGCTCTTCGCGCCCGATGACACAATGCTCCTCTACCAAGGCCTTCGCCCGGCGAGCGTGTGCTCCGAAGGCTCCATTGGCAAGAAGTTTATGCGTCTCTCCGCCGGCAGTCAGATGCCGCCCCCCTCGGCCTCCCTCGGCGAAAACTTCAGCAAAATCACCTTCTCCAACGGCACGCGCTTGATGAACGAAACGCCACGCTTTCTCGAGGTGAGAATGTGCAATATCAATCGCAGATATTACAACCAAGATGTGTGCTTGGTGCAGAGCAGACAAAACCAACATACACTAATTATTATGGCCTTGTGATTTTGTCTAGACGCGACCGTTGTACTTTGATCTTGTCGCCGGCGATCTGCTGTACCTTCCCGGTGGATGGTTCCACCAGATTGAGTCGCGCGACCGACACATTGCAATCAATTTTTGGGGCAATCCCCAGATCAGTCCCTGTCTGCTCCTGCCCAACTTTCTGTGCGCTGTCTCGCGCGACGACCCCCGCTGCAACGACGACCACTTTCTGCCGCCCAACAAGAAGCACCCATCGTCCGTTGACGACACAAGTAAAAGTACCCCATAGTAGTAAAGTAAAAAGGAAAGTGATTTGTTTATTATGACTAAGATTTATCGTTAAGAGCAAACGACATGGCATTGTGGACGTCTACGAGAATCTCGGCCTTTGCGCGCTCAACGTCGGTCTTTGCGGCGGAGAGGGCTGCGTTGGCGCGATCAAGGCCCGTCTTGACCTGCGCGGCGTCGAGATCCTCAACAGGCACGGCCACCTCAGCAATGATCTGAACTGTCGAGTCCTCGTTCACCGCCACGGTGCCGCTGCTCACTGTGTGTATGAGTCAGTGAGTGAGTATGTGTATGTGTATGTATGTATATGTATATATATGTATATAAGTGTGTGTGTGTGTGCTTTGTGTGTGTGTGTGTGTGTGTGTGAGTGAGTGTGCTTTGTGTGTGTGTCGACAGAGAGCGCGACTCGTACCGAAATACTTTGCGTTGTCAACGTTGACAACGCCCGGTCGCAGGCACGCGAGGGTCGGTGCGTGGTTGGCGAAAATGCCAAAGTCACCGTTGGTGGCGGGGACGGTGACGTGTCCGACAGGCTGATTGTTGTACAAGGCCTTGAAGGAGAACAGGAGACGGAGTCAGCTTTTTTTTTTTTTTTTGACAAAGTGTCGCAAAGAAGAGAATCCAGAG
>CALSCP010000801.1:17320-31329 GCA_943704425.1 Ministeria vibrans ATCC 50519 | reverse complement strand
AGAGAGAGAGAGAGAGAGAGAGAGAGAGAGAGAGAAAAACAAAGTGATAGAGAGAGAGAAAGAAACAAAGTGATAGAGAGAGAGAAAGAAACAAAGTGATAGAGAGAGAGAAAGAAACAAAGTGATAGAGAGAGAGAGAAAGAGAGAGAGAGAAGAGATGTGATAAAGACAAAACACAAAACAAAGTAATAATAAAAGGAGTGTGTGAGAGAGATAATCAAATGAGCCTGTGTGCACGCAAGTGAGTAGGTACCAGTTGGATAATGCCCTTCTGAGGAATGCGGTAGAGGCCAGGATGAAGTGAGTCGGGTGCGACGTTAGCCATGGGAATGGACGCGACGTATGGAGAGGGCATGCGCTCATTCTACGAAAGAGCAACAGGTTACAGGGGTGACGACCAACAAGCGAATAGAAGAAATTGCGTACGGGAGGGCGGTAAAAGAGGGCGGTGAAAGGAATAGACACGTGGTCGGGGCACTTGCCGTTGCCACAGGCGCCAATCTCCGCGACAAAGCCGGAGACGTGCTCGACGGGAATGGAGCCCATGCGGCCAGTCAGAATACTCTCTTCCCACGAGCCCACCAGCGGCGACGATGAAAACGACGACGACGGGGACGCCATGGGACGCGCCAAAAGCAATGGCGGGCTCAGGAGCGGAGTCGTGACGCGGGCACTGCCGGCACCTGATGAGCCAACTGCGACGGTGACAGTAGCTGCTGCTGCTGCTGCTGCGATGGTAACGGCGGTAAGGGGTGGGGGGCTCTGACTGTTGCTGCTGAGGGAGTTGGAGCTGCTACCGGTGCGTATGGGGATGGGCTCACTATTACTAGTACAACCAATCATGCTCGGTGTGGTGCTGGTGGAAAGGGGTGCAGTGAACATGGCGCGCTTGGTGGCAGGTTCGAAGAAACGCTGTTGTGCGCGACGGGGATCCGGGCTGGAGACCACAGGCAAGCCGGTTGTGCCGTGAAAGTAGCTCTCCGTAACGCCACTGGCAGCGGACCGCGCCATGCTAAGGGGTGACAGCGGAGGACGAGTCCGCGCCGCAGCACTCTCGCTGGTCGACCCTCTGTCGCTGTTGTCGTCGACCCCCTCTTCATTGTCCTTCTCGTGACCCCCAGCCTCGTCAAGAACGGGGGACGCGCGTTTTCGCCCACCAGATGGGGCATCGGGAGGCAATAATGCGGTGGAAGTGGCAACCGAAATGGCCAACGAGCCTGAAGGTACGACAACCGTCTTAAATGCACGACGGTACGGCGTACGCGCAAACTTGGCAGCACACGTATCGGGTGTCACCGTCACTCGACAACGCGACGCATGTATCCGGTCAGTCGATGCAGCACACCCGCACGCCCACAACATGTAATTCTTCATGGCCATCATCACCTGTCACACACACACACACAAAAAAAAGAAGAATACACTCAGACACCAATATGACGAGTCCACGGGTCATACCGATTGAACCGACGACGCATCGAGCGCGGGGGATGTTTGGACGCCATTGGCATCGAGGCGGGTGGCGGGCGCTGCGTCCCCTGTGCTGGCATCGAGGCGGGTGGCGGGTGGTGCGTCCCCTGAGCCCACTGTCGTCGTCTTGGTGCTGTTGAAGAGCCACGACTCAAGACACACCTCGCTGGCCAAGTCGACGACGTCCAGACGCACGGAGACAACGCGGTGCGCGGGCCAGTCGCTGTCAAGCGTGTCGCGAACATCCTAAGTGGCAGCACGACGCAACAACAAGACGTGATCAGTTTCAAAAAAAGGAAAAAAAAAAAAAGGAGTCGAACGAACTTGCGAAGCGTCCTATGGACCTAGAAGCAGCGGAGACGGAAAAGACACCGAGGGATGCTTACCATGATCGTGTCAGGGTCGAGTCGTTCGCAAAGCACAAGGGCAATTGTCGCGTCGAGAAGACGGCGCAAATCGTTGAGGGGCGTCACCGGATCATCCACAGCGACAGCCCCAGGGCGTTCGTCGCACCCGCCGCCCGCATGCACATCCACAACCATGTCTACAAGTATATCCAGTCAGCCGAAGCCGTGCAGGTCGAGGGAGGGATGCGCTTACCCTTCATTTTGAAAACGAGCGCTGTCGACCCTGCCTCCGCCGATTTGCCACAAAGCGCGAACGGCAAAGCAATCGGATAGCGTGAGGGTGCTACAGAGTATAGACTACAGAAGAAAGAAAAATGAATCGTGATTAATTATTCGTGAATAATAATTCGCGATATGAATGATAATCATTAATCCGCCTTGTCAACAACTTAATTTATTTTATTCATCTGCAAAATTGCGATGGACGACGCAGAGCTACGTCGCCAAATTGCCATCTTGTCGAGTTAGTTTCAAGCAAGCAAGCAGCGATAGTTTGATTCTGATGTTGATGTGTGTTTGTCAGGTCGTCTGGATGCGCATCAACGTCGTCAGACGTCGTTCCACGATGGCCCGTCTGGCTCCCGTGGCCGTGGAAGAGGTAGGGGAAGAGGACACTCGACATGGGTGCGTCCGGCGACTGCAGCGGCACCTGCCACCGCTGTGCGTCGCTCTGTTCCTCCGAAGCCAATGTCGACAGCGCTGCCAACGCGAACGGCCGCGCCAGCGCCGCCTCCTGTGCAGCCCAAGCAGCCGGGCACGTCGCTACACCGTGTTCTCATTGTGGACAACAAGGCAAGCGCCGACAAGACCGCCTCTGTGTCTTGTGCGCCAAGTTCAACGGCTGCCGGTGCGACCCACGCCGCATCGCAAAACAGAGTGCTCGTTGTGGCGAATGCGACTGCTCCAAGCCATGACGGCGCCGCCAAAGGATCACGCTCAGGGCCACCCGCACCTGCACAGCCCGCGGTGCGGTCGCTGCCACGCAAAGCATCCATTGCATGCGCTGGTGCCCATTGCGTCCCCTCACGACACAAGAAGCTCATTCTCACTGCGAAGCATTCCAGTTGTGCGTCTAACAGTGCCACAGCGACACCGAGCAAGAGTCCGCGTCGTCGCTTGTTGAGTGGTACAAAAGCGAAGAGCACTCGCACGCCACTACGCAAAAGCCTAACGAACACAACGTACGTTATATTGCTCATTGATAGTTTTCAATTATATTAATTTTACAATTTGACATACTGCCTTATTTTTTCCTTCCCAGACGAACGGCACATCGCTCAATGGTATTTGTGGGCGGAAGTGCCTATCGTCAGACCTCCCGCCAGCTGGTGCGCACCACTGCGCCGCACGCAGTAGGCACAAGCGCAAGCACAAGCACAAACACGAGCACGAGTACACGCGTGCGGACACGGACACCCGTCAAGGGAACAGTCGCGCGAACACCCTCTACCATACTCCGCACCCGCTCTCCACTTTTTTCTGCGTCATCCAGAGTCCGCTCTCTTACCTCCAAACCACTCTCCATTCGATCTCAAGTTGCACAGTATGTCTCTTCAAACTACTGTGTGTGTGATTTCTTCAACTTTTTTTTCTTCTCATTTTGGCACAGTCGTGTATTGAAGCGAAGTCTGACGACTGCACGCGCAAAGAAGTACTGCACGTTTTTTAATCGATCGGGTGAGAATTATAGCGGGAGAGATGACAGGATGACTGACTGAGCGCCTGCGCTTCTATCATTTTATGTGTTTTTCCTTTCTATCACGCTGTTTGTTTCTCCTCTCTATCGCCTTGTGTGATTTTCCTCTCTATCACTTTGTTTATTTTTTCCTTTCTATTACTTTGTTTGTTTTTCCTCTCTATCGCCTTGGTTGTTTCTCCTCTCCGTATCTCTTTTTGTTTCTCGGTACAGGGGAGTGCAAGCGGGGCAGTGTATGTCCCTATGTGCACGACCGCACACGCATTGCTGTGTGTCCACTCTTCCTCAAGGGACACTGCGACAAGAACGACACTTGTCTGCTCTCGCACGTGCGAGACCCTCAAAAGATGTAAACCCTACATCACTTCGACTTTTGGCAATTTTTCAATTGATATTGTGTGTGTCTCTCTCTGTATATATATATGTGTGTGTGCGTGTGTGGGATGGTCTTATTGTGTAGGCCCGCATGCCAGTTCTTTCTCAAAGGGCGATGTACAGTTGACAAGTGCCCCTTTCGACACGTCAAGACGAGTGCCAGTGCCGCTGCATGCGACGCCTTCCTCGCCGGCAACTGTCCCCTCGGTGACCGCTGCTTCAAGGCCCATGTGCGCCCCTCCAAGGAGGCCTCCTCGGGCCCTGCATCCTCATTGACCCTGAAGCGCAAGCATACCGCCGATGTCGATGATACTGCTGCCTCTGCTTCTGCTTCCGCGCATGGAGATGAGCAGCATGCCTCCACCCCCAACACAGCGACCGTTGCCGCCCCCCTCGCCATGCGCGAGCCGCTCTCTTTCAAACGCATGCGCCTTAATCGCTCCGGCCAGACCCTTTGACCGACACTTCCGACGTAAGCAAGCAAGCAAACTAATATATTTCATCGTATCATTAATTTATAATGACGTCGTATTATATTTAATTTTAATAATATTCAATAAACATCATTGATTTGTACAACCTACATAAACACTGCGCTCTCTTCCTCTTCTTGCGCCGCAAGCTTGCGCTCAAGCACCCGTTCCAATAGATCATCAAATGCCCGTTGAATATCGTCCAAACTCTCTTCAACACCCGCCGACTTGACCAGCGCGATCTCCTGCAGATGCGACGCTGTACACAACACCAATGTCAATCTGTGTCACATAACTAATTTGATCCATACGAATTTTCACGGATGCTTCTTTCTTTCGCTCTCCCTTATTGCGCGAGGGTGTGTGGGCAACAAAGAGACAATGCTCGTCTTTGAGACCTGCCTGGTACACAAACCGGGTGTACCTAAGTATTCATAATTACTCGACAGGTCAGCCCAAAACGTTGACCGTACCATATGTCAAGCTCCTTCTCGTATTCTTTCACTTTGGGATTGAACACTACAACAGTGCCATTTACGTCACTGGAAAAGGCCGGCCAGCACGACTCAAATCTGTTGTATAATTTGATGAATATTTTTGGAAAGCCGTTTGAACTTTTCCAACCTTCTGTCGCCTGAACAGTCCCACATCTCAACCGAAAGCGCCACAGAACGAACTCTCTCTGCAGTTTCCTCCATGATCTTATCCAGTTCAAGAATACGAACCCCTGGGGGATGTAGAAGGTACAGTTAACAAGAGCGATCTTTTGAGTGTTGCTGTGGTAACGAAAATGGTCCTTCTCCCTTCTTCGCGATCGATATTGGATACCTTGAGTCGCTCGATAGTTGCTACTCGGCTTATCGTGCGTGCCAGTCAGGGCATTTGAAACGGCCGACTTTCCCACCTGGCGCACAATCAACAAGCAAGGGTGTAAACAAACGTCCAATCGGCCAACATTACTTTACCTTTGCCGCTCCAACCACTAGAATTTTGCATTTCATGTTGCTCATCTTGATGCAATATTTGAAAAGGTCAAATAATAATTAACATTAATTAATTAAATTATTCGTAATAATAATAATCCGATAATAATTATTATTATGACTGTCTTAATGTTATTATTGTTAGGGTTAGAATTAATAATAACGCTTGTTTAAACGAAAGAGATGAGCAAACTGTTACAAAACAAACCATCAAGGATATGTAGACGATCCAATGTATTGTACACGACAAGTGCCTTCACTGCTTTGTGAGCGAGATCATTATAATATCTAATCCTCCTGCTCGCCTTTAGGAAGCGCACATTCGCAGCCACAGCCGGTCGGACAGGTAGTTTCGCGCCGGAACCATGCTTGCATGTGTCCAAGATGCCCACCATGGTGACAGGTCAGACAAAAAACAGATAAACCTACAAGGGATGCAGTAAAGTAAATGGGATGGATACACACTGGTGTGTTTCCATAGGGTTTCGCATACCTTTTGCAGGCAGATTGCAGAGAGCGCATAATGAGCCAAACGGACGGTGTTTGCAAGTAGAACAACCAAATTTATCAATGTCACCGTTGCAGTAGAGACAGGCTGGGACAATCTCAATGGCGGGGCGGCGTTGGACAATCCAGGGCGCTGCAAAGCGGCCGAGATCGGTGCGCGCAAGAGGCAGTTGCCAGGCGTCCAGGACATTCGCGTAGAGGACCGTGAAACGCGCGTAGTACACGGACTGAGCGCGAGTAAGGAGGACCAGCGGAACACGCGTTGTGGAGACCTTGTTGGACGATGATGCGGTACCATTGGTGGCGACACTAGACGCTGCCGCAGCAGTGGTGGCGGCCGACACAGCGTTAGAGAGTGGCGTGCCAATGGAGACGGCCAGCGACGGTGTGACGGAGAAGCGCCGTCGGCTCAAAGGGACAACGGGTATTCCGGCGGTCGCGGCAGCCGATTCGTGTGCCTGAATAGAGTGTTGAAGGTGGGATCGGACAGGCGATGCAAAGGGTGCGGCAGGAGAGTTGGACGAGGGAGTGGTAGTGGCGACCACGGCACTGAGAGAGGGAGTGGCGCGAGCACCAGTAAAGCTACGGAAGAAGGGGAGAAACTGGGAGCCAACGGCGGGCTCCTTGCGCGCATGCTGATTCATCTCAGTCTTGGGCTGCTCAGGGGTCCCGTGCGGCACAGTCAACAAAATGGCATTGGTCAGATTGCTGTGTACATCTGCGCGACGATGGCGCATTTCCTCCGCGGCAATCTGATCAGAAAAAAAAAAAATAGGAAACACCCCAAAAAAAATCAAAGGGATGAGTAAAATACAAAAAAGAACCCAGTTCCCTGATCGTCGTGTCACCTGGATGACGGCGTAGACCATGGCGACAGTCTGAATGTCACATTGGCGTTCGTAGAAGACAAGGAGGGAGAGGAGAAGATTAGAGCCAAAGGGGTGTTTGGGCCAGACGGTAGACATGTGTGCGGGGTCGACGGTTGACGCGGACGAGCCGTTGACAATAGTGTCCGTCATGAGCGCAACCAAGTCCCACAGACGCACAAGGTCGGCCCGTCCGTGTCGGTGTGCTGCGCGTGCATTATACAAGCAAATGGCATTGGCCGAGCTTCCAATTACCCTAAGCAATGAAACGAATTTGATATTAAATAGAACAACAATAATAATAATAATAATAATTATAATAATAATAATAATAATAATAATAATAATAATAATAATAATAATAATAATAATAATAATGATAATAATAATAATAATAATAATAATATTATATTCATTATTATTTAATTATCATTATTAATAATTTTGTTATATTACGGAAACCTTACGTGTATTCGTGAGCAAGAGCGCGAGAGATAGGGAGCTCGGCACTCATGTCGAAAATGGAGACGCGAGTAGAGTCACCGATGGCGGTAGTGGGCGACGATGGATCGCCCGAGGCGGCCGACTGTGCACTCTTGGCCGACGACGACGCGTCTTTCGTGGGCGAGTGTGTGGGCGACTGTGGAGTGGTGTCAAGTAGAATGCGCTGCCCAAACACCGCATCAAGATGCACCGACAGTTTGTTGCGCGAGTCCTTCGACGACCGTCGTCGCTGCGGCAATGCGTGCGATTTTGACGTCAACTGGGATGGCTGACGTGACGAAGACTCTGCTTGCTGTGGTTGAGCTTGTCTCGGCTGTGGTCGCTCTGCGTCGTTTCTCTTGCTTTCATAGCTGCTGTTTTCGTCGCTGTCGCTCTCACCAACACTGTCGCTGTCGACGCGTCGGTCTCGTACACCAAGGGCATCATCATCATCGTCGTCGGCCGCAGATCGAATTGGAGTGCACTCCAACATGTCCATTGTATCGTCTGCACTGTCACGGCGCTCGCGTACGTCGTCGTCGCCGTTGTCGTCGTCCCCGTCCACCCCTATGCCTCCTCGCTCTAATCTGCCGCCTCGATCGCGTCGTCTCTCCGGGCGGTTCTTGTCCAACTGCGCCAGTCGTTGGAGCACAACGGCACCCGTGCGTCGACTGCGAATGGATCGCGCCTCCTGTGCCATTGTCGTTTGTGTCTGCGCATTGACGAGGAAGAGAGAAGAGGAAATAAAGGAACGACGCTCAGTTGTTGCACTACAGTATACCTTTGCTAAACGGTTGCTGCGGAACGAATCAAGTTGGGAGTAGGCGCGCGGAGTAGTCGACTCAGGAAGGTCGCCAAATGCCTTGGAAGCACCATTGGCAGACGACGAAGATGAAGACGACGAGCGC
Source organism: Ministeria vibrans ATCC 50519 (assembly GCA_943704425.1). Lineage (NCBI taxonomy): Eukaryota > Filasterea > Ministeriida > Ministeriidae > Ministeria > Ministeria vibrans. The sequence goes on along the minus strand of CALSCP010000801.1, from coordinate 23,161 downwards.
AATCCAAAGGTCACAAGTCGACCTATGAAGTATGCATCAGCCGTTGTATAAGAAATAAACAATAAAATATAATGACGTATGTTTTGTTTCTGCTGCACTCACCGTTGGCTGAAAAGAGGGCACCGCTCGTGCGTGGGAAAGGAATAGTATCGTCGAGTCGATCAAGCACCGGCGCAATAGCCAATTCCTCTTGAAGTTCAGCCAGAAAGGAATCCAATTCGCTGTAAGAGCCAAAAGAAAGAGAGAGAAAGTGAGAGGAGGACAAAAGACACAAAGTGATAAAGTAGAAAAAGAGAGAGAAAGGAGAGCGAAACAAAGTGATAGAGAGAGAGAGAGAGAGAGAGAGAGAGAGAGAGAGAGAGAGAGAGAGAGAGAGAGAGAGAGAGAGAGAGAGAGAGAGAGAGAGAGAGAGAGAGAGCAGAGAGAGAGAGAGAGAGAGAGAGAGAGAGAGAGAGAGAGAGAGAGAGAGAGATATATATTAATTAAGACAAAGTGACAAAGATAGGCACAAAGTGACAAGATAGGACATAGTGATAAAGAGAAAGATAAGGTGATGGAGAGCATGGAAAAAAATTGAGAGCATGGAAAGGGTGTGAGGTGTTTACCGAAGACAGTGGTCGAGACAAGTGCGGCCGTGCTTGGCCTGCTGCCAGGCGGCGTCGTTGAGAACCTTGATAATTCTTTCGCGCACAGACAGAAACACGGTGGTCTCGGGGAGGAAGGAGAAGGTGGGGGGAGCTCGAACAGGGTAGGTGTTGGGAAAGGTGAAGCGCAGACGGAGGTATTGCGGTCCACTTCCCGCTGTGACAACCAGCGTCTGCTTTGCGGCATCCATCACGTCCACAGTCAGGTTGAACTGATTGAAGTTGATGAGGGCAAACTCGTGCGTGAGCGTTTTCGAGGCGCGTTGGCTGGAGCGACTGGTCGTGGAAGAGGACCCAAACCTATCGGTGGAGCTGATAGAGGCACTCTTGAAGAGAGACACGCTGCGCTCGGAGGAGTACAGACTAACGGTAGATGTTGGATCGGTGGCGGTTGTAGACGTAGTGCCAAAGGTGTTAACTGTGAGGGTAGAAGCGGACGATGGGAGGGAGGAGGGAGCGAGCATGGGAAGGGAATCGGACGAGAGTGAATGAACGAGAGGCGGTGGTGATGTGGCCACAGTGGAACCGAGGGGAGTTGCGACACTCTTGGCGCCAGCAGCGCCGAAGGAATGAAAGTGTGCACTGGTGGTGGGAGAGAAGACAAACTGTTGGGGTGCGGAAGAGTCGGCGCCGATGGATGGATCGCGTGGACGGGAAGACGGAATGACGCGAGCTTCGCTGCTGGTGCGTGCAGCGCCCGAGTGGATAGAGTCGTGGTGTGAGGGGGATGACGCCGCCGCTCCTGCTGTCGCCGCCGCCACGGTGATGGTGGGCTCGGGATCGGGGCAGAGATACGGAGCGGGGATGGACGACAATGACGTGTTGTCGGTGACAAGGGATTCCTCTGGATGCACGCCGTCCGCCACGATCGAGATGGGTCGGCCACCATGCGAGATGGTGCTGGACGAAGAAGTGGCGGTGGTGGAACCCGACACCAAAGACGACTCGGCAGCACGAAAACTGTCTCGAACATTGGCCGGAATATGCCACAGTTGAATGACGTGATCCCGACTGAGAGTCATGAGTTGGAAGTCGCGATGTGATGGCGACACACGAGTGCTGGCGGGACTCATAGGTCTCCAGACAAACTCGCGGATGCCGCGACGCCCAATAGGAAAGTCCAGAGTGGGTTGAAGCGGGCCGCTTTGCTGGGTCGCCTTGGCGCCAGCCAGGGGCCAGAGGTGGAGGGTGGTGTCATCGTCGTCGACACTCTCGCCATGAGAGTACTGAGCAGCGGCTGTGACAAGTGCGGGCCCATTGGGAGCAAATCTACTGCGCCAACCTGGATGTGCAAGTTGCAAGTCGTATGTACACTTGCGTCGCGACGGTTCCCACACCCGCACATGTTTGTCTTGGCCACATGTGAGGAGTACATCAGCACTCTCGTGACTCCAGTCGATTCCGGTGATTTTTGCACTATGTGCACTGGGCATGACCATGAAGGAGCGATTGAAGCGAATGTCCCAAAGACGATAGTCACCTTCGTTGGCACACGCAATCATGTTGACATTGACGCGGTTCCAGGCGACGTGGGTGTCGCTGCTGGTCCACGCAAACTGCGAGAAGGCTGGCTTGGACGTGCCCGTGCGCAAATCCCACACGTGCACATACGAGTCGAGCGAGCTTGTGACAAGTGTATGGGGACAGTGTGGCGACCAGTCGAGTCCGGTGATGTTGCGCTCGTGCGAAAACACGCGATGCGGAGCGTGATTCTGGCCGGTATGGCGGGACTGCCGCGCCAGCGACTGAGTGTCCCAGACGAGCAGCCGTTGGGTGGAGACGGCAGCGACAAACGTCGACTTGTCCGGGTGGGGACACCAGTGAACGACGGACGCGCCTGCAGGCAGCGGTGCAGCGACGCGCGACGCAACGCTCTCGACCGCTGGCGGGATCTGCCGCGCCGTCGATGCCATTGAGGATGCTGACGCCACGGCCGCCGCCGCCGCCGACGACGACAACGACGACGCCGACGCCGCTGCCGACACGGTCGCTGACTCGCTGGTGTCCTGCTGGGCCAGCAGCTCGCTGAGTTCCTCTTCGTAGTCGTCCGAGTCGCGCACGGAGGCCAATTGAAAGAGAAGCAGTCCTCGACTGGTCGCTGCCGCGGCCGACCGCCCGTGAACATCCACGCTAATGTCGGCAATCTTGCCACTGAGCACGGTGCGCCCGACGCACACCGAGCTACTGGATGGCATGGGAACGGATAAAGAATTAATATTACTAGTCGTACCAAAAATGAAAATAATATTATTCGTTTCTCTTGCAAATAATAATAATAATTATTATTATTATTAGTAGCTCCCGGTGTACGGCCATGTCGACTGAGTTTGATCAGACTCAAGAAGAGGCGCATGTGCGACGGGTGATCTGTGCAATGCGAAGCTACGCACGATCATCAGTCTTGTGTGAGAAGGAATCGAAAGCCGTCTACTTGACGGTACTGAGCGAGTCGCAGCGAGCGCTGTTGGGTGGCAAGGGAGCGCCGGACGACCCTTGGATGATGGCGTACGACCGACTGAAAACGGTGATGGCAGTCAACCAGACGTTCCTCAACAAGATCTGCGAGCTGCACGACATGGTCTTCCAGGCGGACTCCATGTACAACCTCAGCGCAGACCGCCTCGAGGCGCAGCAGGGCGACGCAAAGCCCTCGTCCGAGGACATGCGACGGGTACGCCGCGTATGCGCCCGCAACGCCTGCTGATGATGTGTCTTTTGCTCTATATTTTGTGCCCCTTTGGCTGGTTCCACTAGGTGTTCACGACGTTGCGTCAATTTGCCCGCGACTGGAGCGCCTACGGCGAGAGAGAGCGCGAGCAGTGTTATGGTCCTATCAAGGCGACTCTGCAAGAGTTGTATCCCTCTCGCGAGTTGCGAAAAGATGTGAAGGTACCCGAAAGTGAAAAGCAGACAGGGACAGGACGACTAAGCACTGTTTCAGGTTCTTGTGCCTGGCGCCGGTCTCGGACGTCTCGCCTACGATCTTGCCCACATGGGGTTTTCGTCGGAAGGCAATGAATTTTCCTACTTTATGTTGCTGAGTTCGTCGTTTGTCATGAACCGCAGCGACGGTGCCAACAGGTAGAGACGCACAAAACGTCTACTTTTGCATTTCTGTGTATTTATCAAGTTGTTTCTTTCTCTATCTTGTATTTTTTTTGTTTGTTTGTTTGTTTTATTTGCTTGCTTGTTTGTTTGTTTGTTTGTTTGTTTGTTTGTTTGTTTGTTTGTTGTTTGTTTGTTTGTTTCTTCTGTCTTTCGCTTTCTAACGCTTTGTTTCTCTCTCTCCCTTATCTCTCTCTTGTACACAGCTTTCACATTTATCCTTTCCTGAACACCCACAGCAATGTATTTGACAGTGCCGATCGACTTCAGCGCGTATCGGTGCCCGACATTGACCCGACGGCTGTTCCCGACGGATTTGACCTGGCGATGGTTGCTGGTGACTTTCTCGAGGTGTACACGACACCCGACACCTGGGACTGCTTTGCCAGTGCCTTCTTCCTCGACACAGCCCACAACCCACTGGAGTATCTCGAGGCCATCTACAAGATCCTCAAACCAGGAGGTGTGTTTATTAACTTTGGTACGAGTCGCCAGTGATACATGCGAAGTATTAATTTCATTCTGTGTGTGTGTGTGTGTGTGTGTGCAGGTCCGTTACAGTACCACTTTGAGAATGTCCCTGGCGAAATGTCTTTTGAGCTGTCATATGACCACATTCGACTGGCCATGGTTAATCTTGGCTTTGAGTTTGTCGTAAGAAGCATGCAGAGAGAGAGGAGGGAGAAAGAATCACAGTGATATAGAGAGGAGGGAAAACGAACAACAGCGACAACACAGTGGTATAGAGAGGAGGGAGAAAGAAAAACAGTAGTAGAGAAAGAAACACAATGATAGAGAGAGGAGGAAGGAACAAAAAAAAATGGTGATGGAGATGCATTGATCGCCGATGTGGTGTGTATGTGTAGAACGAGCGGTACCCCCTATCAGCGACGTATGTGCAGAACAATGCGTCGATGCTACAGACGCACTACGAGTGTGTCTTCTTTGTTGCACGCAAGCCAAAGTGAGAATGTGTGTGTGAGCCTTAAAAGGCAGTGTACATCGCAGAAGGTCAAAAACAATAAACAAACGAAACCAATGAAAGCGTTTTGTTTTTTTACAAATTAAGTAGGAATGAGGTTAAGTAGGCGTGCTACAGAGTAAATATTAATTGTTGAGGGAAAAGAGAGACAATAATGACGCAAAAGGAGATGAATAAGGAGGCGCCCAGGGTAAGGCGGGCCTTGGCGCGCAGAAGTTGCGCAGTGTCGTACCGGGCAAAAACAGCCCGACATTCCTAATAAAGAAAGTCGTGTAAAAAGATGCATTGCATGTGTGTCGTGTGTGAGTGAACGCGTACGGAATCGGCGAGGTCTGCTGCGGTGTTACTGTCGCAGTCGAGAATAGAAGGATCTGCGTTGTTGAGAAGAAGCAGGCGAAGCATGTCCTGGCGGCTGGCCAAGGCGGCGGCGTGCAAGGGCGTCGCACCACACTCGCCCCCACTGACTGTCCCTTCAAACCCTGCCATGCCATTCACCGTCGCCCCTAGTCCAATCAGGTATCGCGCCACTTCGGTGTGCCCACGTGCAGCCGCAATGTGCAGCAGTGTCCAGCTGAACGGGACGCAAAAACAACAAACACACATACAAACATAAACATAAAAAAGTTCAACGAGTGATGCGGATGAGGTTGAGAGACTCACCCGCGATTTGTTGGGAAATGTCTTCGAGTTGTAGATTGAAGGATCTTTGACAGCGCTTCAAGATCGCCATTACGACAGGCACTGCGCACTCGCACATCGTCGGGCTTTTTCAGTGAGGGTTCGCAGAGTGCTAGGAGTCAAAGAAGAAAAGGATAAAGAGGACAGACAAAAGGGCTGCACGAAAAGGGAAACCAAGTATTATCGAATCAACGCACCGTGGTAGAGGGCAGCTCTAAGTTTAGGAGTGTCTTCACCCGTAGCACCACTCATGCTGATTACATGAGAGATATGATGTGCCTCTGTGCGAAAGTCCAGAGAGAGAAAAAGTGATAGAAAGAAAGGAACAGGAAACAAAACAATGTGTGTGTGTGTGTGTGTGTGTGTGTGTGTGAGAGAGAGAGAGAGAGAGAGAGAGAGAGAGAGAGAGAGAGAGAGAGAGAGAGAGAGAGA